>JABUQX010130574.1:5000-21201 GCA_015478945.1 Trachelipus rathkii
GACAGAATCATATTCTTGCTCTAAAATTTCATGTTATAGTAAGGATAACGCACCTAAATACTGCTGGCAGAAGTTAACCAAGCAGGATTCCAGAAATTACCTTGCTTTTTACACGCTTTGACACTAGTTCTCAATGATACCATATTTGAACAAAGAGACGTAAAAATATTGCATACTATGCAACAAATCGTAGGTCATTTTAATCACTCGCTCCCAAGCTATTTCCAAGTATGAAGAATATCAAACTAGATTTAATTTACCACAGAACAAATATATATCCATATGCAAACAAATCGTAGGTCATTTTAATCACTCGCCCCAAGCTATTTCCAAGAGAAGAATATCAAACTAGATTTAATTTACCACAGCAAAGATTTATTCAGGATATACAAACCAGATGTAATAGCCAGTATCATATGCTTTCAAAATTTTTGAACAAAAGACGGCTCTCTTTTCATATTGCAGTGATCATTCAAAACCTGTATGCTTAGAAACAATGGAAAGTTCTTGAAAATTGCTAAAAATACTTAAAAATTTTGTTGATTGTACAATTTATTGAGCTCAGGATCAATGGCATCGGCAATAATCCCAAATATGAAAATGATTTGCATTTTTTTGAAAGAGTCCAGAAAAAAAGAACTAATTTGAAGAGACTGGGTCTACGTATCGCATGGAAAATTCATAAAAAATTAGATTGCTTTATTACTGATAAGAATCTTGTGCTTGTCCTATCTTGATCCATGCTTTAAAATTACATTCCTTGAGGAATGATTATAAACAATTTAAAGTGGAAGATATTCTTAAGCAATGGATGTGCGAAGATTTGTGTATAAAGGAAAGGAAAACAGTTTCCACTACTTTAACGCAAATTTTCAGATTTTTCTCATTTATCCACAGAATGGGGAGAAAAAGTGATACTGAAGATAATAGTTTCAACTTCAGTTTTGAAAGTTGTTTTTTTTGAATTTAAAGAGAAAAATACTTTAAACAGCAAAGAAACTCATTCCCAAGGAGAAAGACCATATATTGAAAAAAATTGAAGATGTTATCAAAGTAGAAATCAGCCAATATACAAATAGAACATTAAAAAATTCATGAAAGTCCTTACAATTGGTGGTCATCGAATTAAGGAACCTTTCAGCATTTGGGTGTCCTTCCTAGAAAATATTCAAGCTCGTCCCCTTTTTCGTGGAAAGTGAAAGACTCTTCAGAATTGGGAGGATCAATTTATTCTCCTAAAAATCGGATGCACTCAGAAACGGGTGAATGTTAATGTTTTTGACTACAACTTAAGAGTCATATTTAACCTACCAATAGATTTAATTAATAACTTTAACTTCATTTTTAAAATTAAAGAATGAATTTCTTTTTTAAACAAAAAAAAGAAAAAATTTTCTCAAATTTTTGAAAAACTTTTGAACTTGCATATTTTCAATGGTTAAATTAAATAAAAGGTAATTAACTAATTTTTTCTTTAGCAAAGATAAAATAAAAGAGAATTCTATAACATTAATTTATAAGGTTTTAAAATATCTAAATTAAGTAGATTTTAGCCAAAATTGGCATATATATAATATATATACTATATAATATATATATATTATATATATATTATTATATATATATATATATATATATACTCACCTACTCACTATTATATATAATTAATATATAATATATACTATTTATATATATATATATTTTTTTTTTTTTTTTTACGGTTATCACCACCGCTCACGGCAGAGGCCTATTCAAGGAGGGGGTGTTTAAACCAACAAAATTCACATCAACACAACACAAGCAGATGAGCAGACGCAGCGCTTTAAAGCTAGCAGGCAGAGATTAAAATTGAGTAGGAACACAGAAGATGGAAGAGAATTCACAACAGAGGTGGCAGGAAGAAGGAGGCAACGCTGCGACTAGTTGGAGTTGCTGATATCACAACAAACTCATGTGCGACACACGACTTGTGCTCGAGGCGTCTTAAAGGTTGGTGGCACGCGAGTGAAAAGCTCCCTCGAGCACTTGGCCGTACGGTACCTATACGAAAAGAGATAAAGCACCCACATCGCGCCGCAAAGATAGAGGGTAAAGTGAACTAGAAAGAAAGCAGGAACAGTTGATAAGTTTATTTGCTTTGACTCGACACTATCCCAAAAGCCGGGGTGAAACTGAGCCACCCAGATATTGAGAGAGTATCATACAAGGGCGATGAGGCCTTGTATAACTGGAGTAACTGTAAAGGAGGAAAGTCTCGCAGTCTAAACAGAATGCCCAGCTTCTTGAGGCCACCTTAGCAACCGTTGTGAAATGAGAGGGTTCAAGACATTTTTTTGTTTTAGTTAAGGAAGGATGTTTAATATTTGTAGACATATATATATTATATATATATATATATATACTATATATTATTATAATATATATATATATATAATTATATTATATATATATATGATATATATAGTATATATACACTACTACACTATATGTAAGAATTGGAATCAACAACGGAATCGGAATCGAATCGGAAATCGGCACTTTTGACTGGTATCGGAATCGGAATCGGCATCGGCTGGAAATTTGGAATCGTCCCATCACTAATATATATATATTATATAATATAATATATAATATATATATATATATATCTATATATATTATTATATAACCTACTAAAAAATTTCGATATAAAATATCGATATAAAATAACCTAATATATATATATATATATATATATATTTACATTTTTTATTTTCTTTATTATTATAATTTATTTATTTATTTTTTATTTATTTATTTATATATATATATATATATATAATATATATTATTTAAATTTCTACTTATAGATTTTTTATATATGTATATGTACTATATATATTAATATATTATATATATATATATATATAATTATATAAATATATATTATATATATATTTTATATTTATATATATATATATTACAGAAAAACTTACATTTAATGCGAAATTGATGTTTTTTTTATTATCTTATCATTTTTCCAGAATTAGATATAAAGTGTATATTATATATAATATATATATATTATATATATTATATATATTATATATATAATATATAATATATATATATATATATATATATATATATATATATCAACTTACTTACCCTAATATACACACTATAACTATATATAGTTATAGCAATGAAAATAGAAAAATGATATTAAAATTAAAAATTAAGCTTCTTAAAATAATGATAAAAAATGAAATTGGAAAAAAGTGCAATGAGTGACGTTATAATAAATATTTCATGGGTGTAAATAAATTATTTAAATAAGTTAGTAAATAATAAAATAATGATGTGAATAAAAATATAAACGTATTTAGGATTTTCCATTAATTATAAAATAAACGTAGAATCTTCTTCAAGAGAGAAGAAAAAAACTTAAAAGAGCAACGATTTATTTTGATGGAAGAATCCTGCAGAAAGACCTTTATAATAGAATTGCCTACGAAACCGCTTTTAACTACATGAGGACAAAAAGAATTTTAAAGAAATTATATAAATCTTCTTGAGTAATTAATATTAATTAAAAAGGAAGGTTTTAACTAAATCATGTCAAACAAACCTTTTAGAATTTATGGAATACATTACTGACTGCATTGACAGAGTTGATCAACATGATATTATATATTAAGACTTTAGCAAAGCTTTTGATAAGGTTTCCCACATAAGGCTGATGAAGAAGTTATTGCAATGTGGTATAGGTTGAGCGGTACATGGTTGAATTAAAGAGTGGTTGTGGAATTAGACACAGTGTGTACAACTAAATGGCAATAAGTCATCATATGAAATAGTGAAGAGTGGTGTCCCGCAGGGTTCAGTGCTGGGGCTACTATTGTTGCTTATATATATAAATGATTTAGATCAGGGACTTAAATGCAAGGTTTCTAAAGCTTGCAGATGATACCAAGTGGCTACCTCAGTACCTATTGGGTGGGCAGAAAATCAAAATGATGTTGATAAACTTCTTGGGTGGGCAGACAAGTGGCAAATGAATTTTAATAGTAAAAAGTGTAAAGTTCCTCAACTAGGGTTCTCAAATAAAAGATTTAACTTCGATATGAATGGGGATTGGCTTGAGTCTGTGGACCAAGAAAAAGATTTAGGTGTGATTACAAGCAGTAATTTGAAAGTAGCTAATAAGTGTTTGGAAGAAAGGAATTAAAACTGATAAGATGCTGGGTATAATAAATCGCAATGCTGTTTGCAAGAGCAAGGAAGTTATAAGTAAAGTAAACTGCATAATAGCTTGTTAGGCATTAATTAGAGTATTGTGTGCACAGTTTGGGCCCTTATTTAAAGAAAGACTTAGGTATGCTAAAGAGAGAGAGTGCAACGTAGAACAACAAGGATGATTTCTGGGTTTGAGTGTAAGAGCTATGAGGAGAGGCTGAAGGAGTTAGGAATGTTTTCTGTAGAAAGGTGATTTCTCAAAGGGGACATATAAAAGTCTACAAAATATTTACATCTATTGATAATACGGAGACCAATGAATTCTTCATAGTAGAGCACTGACGGGAGACCAGGTGGCATAATAAGAAAATTAAGGAGAAAGACATGTCATCTGAATGTAAGAAAGCAATTATGTCAGTAATGATTGTTAAATTTTGGCATGGTTTGCCAGCAGGAAGGTTTTGAGTGCGACTGATTGCCTAATTAAGAAGGATTGGATAGGTATATGGATGGTTTTTGTGTCATCATATAGTATATTTTGACTAAGCCAAATTGGCGGGTTTTTAGTTACAGTAATTATTAAGGTAAAATTGCATTCTATTACTATAAAGTTATTAAAGCTTAGCATGTACTTTAGATATAGTTATTCCTTTTAGTTGTAGACTTTGTGTATACTATTAGTTATTGACAAGCCTAGGGTGCTTTGGTGAATTTACATGAGCATGTTTTAGACTTTGTGTATACTATATAAGTTATTGACAAGCCCTAGGGTGCTTTTGAATTTGCACGAACATGTTGTTTTCGTGATTGATTCTGTTGGCCTGACTGGGACAGATCTCAATAAGGCCCATTTGTGGCTTATTTCAGCCTATTTAATTTTTCATATAATATAGTATGGTAGGGATAGGCACTTTCGTGGTTAGTTATTCACTAAACAATCTCCAAATCAGGCCCCATAGTTTCATTACAAATTATATTTTAGATACTATTATTTGCATTTTGTAGTGATAATCTTGTAATCAAATTGGGATTGTCAATGTTTCAGTTTAAATATTAGCATAAATAACGAATGATCATTCCCCATATAATAAATATTAATGAATATATTATGGTGGTACTATTTGGATTTGGAGTTGTTTTTAAGAAATCACTATAATACTATTTATATATATATACATATTAGGTATAAATATTATTAATATATAAGGCAGTATAAGAGTCATACATTTGGTGGCCTATATTTTTTAGAATATCCCAGTCTAAGTTTAAAGTCAGTGGGTTTAATACGATTTACATGTTTCTGATTATAGGCTAAAAATATTTTTCACATAAGCACTCCTAGGGTGTATTTTGTTCTAAATACTTTATATCTAGTATATATAATATATATATATATTATATACTCACTAATAAGTGATATCTAATAACATATGTCATTTTTAATGATATAATATTATCACAAATAGACTACTACATATTTATATAGGCTAAGATATCATAAGAAAAAAATAGCAACTAGCATTACTACATTACAGGTTCTCAACTTATAAGGATAAACCGAATTATCAAAATCCCTCTCACTTTTGACATGTCAATAACTCCTTTCCCACCAACTTATTATATAATAGATGCATTTTTTTATATATACCTATATATAATTTAAATAACTATCATATAATATAACCCTGCCAATTTGGCTTAGTCAAAATAGATACTATACTGATACTAAATATACAAATCCTATATATATCTCTATTATTACTATAATACCTAATTATCATATATTTTCTTAAATGAGTTGTCCAATCAATATATATATTTATATATATATAATATATATAGTGTAGATATATATATATATGTATATAATGTATATTTTCTATTATATATATATATATATATATATAGTATTTCAAAGGCAGAGGTGTACCAAATTTGCGCCACAGTTAAGGGAAAGTACCAATCCTGATTGAGTTCAAAGGTCGACATGGCCAGATACACAACGTGTAAAAGAGTGTAAATCAAAGAAAGGTATTTGGGAAAATAGATAAAGGAAAGCAGGAGATAGTAGTCTCTCCGATTCGTGTAGGAGATGGGACGTATTATCATTAATATTGATATTGAAGCCAAAGTGCGTTTATTTTCATGGCTTAGCAGGAGCTTTGAAGACAGTAGGAAGAGGCTTTGAGATATTACGGTCTAGTAAGGAATGAGCACATGCATTGTCTTCCTTATTTTCTTATTATTGGCACACGTGGCACGTAGTCCTCCCTGTCAAGTGCGAAGTCCATGATACAGAAGAGGCAGTGGTCACACTTGTTGTATGTGTGTGTGTGTGTGTGTGTGTGTGAGAGAGAGAGAGAAGAGAGAGAGAGAGAGAGAGAGAGAGAGAGAGAGAGAGTTCAGAGCAGTGTCCATTATAATAGCGTTGGTATAAAGAAAGTGAGGCAACAATTAGGAGGGCTGATAGAGACTGGAGAGAGTTATTGAGAACAGGAGAGTTGATAAGATGAAAAGTCCTCGACTCTACCTTTTTAAGGGGAGTTGTGTGAGTGGAACCCTCCTCGAAGAAGTGAGGTATACTCCAAACAGACACCCCAACAAAGAACAAGCAACTGGGGGGGCGTGAAGAAATTCTGAAGGTGCCTCAGAACACCCAACCTCCTCATAGAAGAATATTAAAGACAGACAGACGGAGGTTTGAGTTGTGAGGAAGATTATGTCGAGTAATTGGATGAAGGAATTGGTTTTTTTGAGGCATTGAAAACTATCATGTTCTCAATGCCCCAATTAGAAATTGGAGAAAGATCAGAGTTTGGTTGGTCCATGGCCGCCTCGCTTGCGTGAACCACTTGCTGTTGGGTTGGACATCTTTCATAATGAAATGAGTAATGAAATGTGGAGTCGTCGGCATAGGAGAGGATAAGTGAAGAAGTAATAGAGAGAAGTCATTAATGATAAATAAAAAAAGAGCTAGGGAAAGGACAGAACCCTGAGGAACACCACTATTTACAGATTTAAAGGATGAACGGTGGCTCTCTATAACTGCTGCTACAGTTCGGCCGGAGAGGAAATCAAAGAGAAGGTCACGGACAGAATGATTGATACTGAAGGAGGGAACTTTAATAATCAAAGCTTTGTGCCACACTCTATCGTAGGCTTTCCATTCATCGAAATGTCGAATGGCAGAGGACCAAATATATATATATATATATATATAATATATATATATATATAATATATATATATAATTATTATATATATTATATATATATATATATATATATATATATATATATATATATATTATATATATATATATATATATATATATATATATAATATATATTATATATATATATATATAATAGGCCACTGTTATGTTTTAAGACTCCGTGTTTTTATATTTTTTTTTTTATGTTTTTTTTTAACATGATTGCTAGTATATGATACGTAAAATGATTTCAGTGGTGAGGACGTGATTCAAAGTTCGAAATATTTTAAATAATTATTTAAAATCACTATTATAAATAGAAATTTAAAAAAAAAATGAAATATTTTAGATTACGACACTTACAGAAAAACAATTACATATTTGAATCAGCGTATAAAGCTTATTTTACACAAAAATGTAAAGCAAAAAAAACAACAAAAAAAATATATTTTTTTCATAAATGAAATATCTCGAAAAGTACGACACTTACAGAAAACCAATTACAAATATTTGGAATCAGCGTGTAAACCTTATTACAAAAATGTAAAAAGAAAATAATAATAAAAAAAAATAAAAAAAAAAAAAAAATTTTAGGGGGCTCGAGCCGACGGGGGACAGAGGGGAGGACATTTTCCATACCCCGTAGGGGAGGGGCGGAGGAACCCCCGCGACACCCAAATACCAAGAGGGGGTTCCGGAGACCCTCCCGGAGGGGGGGAAATAGTCTAACCCCGTAGTTCCCGAAGGCCGAGAGACCCCGACTCCTGCCATCTTTTGGCGGTTTACCCTTGGGTATTCCTTTAGTTAAAAAAAAAAAATTAAAACTGACGGAGTCGTAAAACGTAACTGGTCCTATATATTTTTGAATCATGTTTTTCACCCTTTAAATTAACTATTAGGATCATATACGAGAAATATATAAAAAAAAAACAAAAAAAAAATCAAAACTGACGGAGTCTTAAAACATAACAGGTCCTATATATATATATATATATATATTATTGGAAATGTTCTTGACAGAACTTTCTAAAGTGCAAATTAGAACAGTTGAGTGAACTGCTCACTCCAGTAAAGAGGGTTCGCCTATTAAACTTGAAGTTAAATCTAACCTATAAGCTTAAATATTAGCAAAATAAAGAAAAATAACTCACCATATATATTCATAAAACAATAGTTTGAATCAAAATTTCCAAATATTAAAAACTTGGAGGTTGCCTTGTATAGTATAAGGCTTAAGGTAGTGTATAAGTAGTTGCGTTACTAGTTTAGGCCTACATATAGAATGCCATCCTGAGTACTTGGTTCAAAAACATAAAGTAAGGTATAAGGATTTAGAGGCTAGAGAAGTGTTAAGAGTTAAACAGAAAAGATAGAATAGACCTAACGGCTAGTCCTGCTAATTCAGAATATAAAGGGTTAGGACCAGCTTGGAAAAAAGAGACCTTAACATAAGTTTTCTTAGAACGTTCCTCTATCTTTAATAAGGCAAAATATACTTTGGCCTAACTAGAACTAATGTTAAATAATATAAATAAAATACTTTACTCAATGTATATACTTCAACAAGTAGCATAATGCTACAAAATAGATAAGAGATATATCAGCTCACATTTAACTTAATTGACTCTCAGTTTTCAAGTGCCTCGTTTTTAAGTTCAAAAAACACGCCTTTTTAGGCGTTGCCAAATAAAAGATATTTCCAAACCAAGAAAGTCTCTAAATCTTAGTGAAAAAACACGGAGTGACAAGAAATACCCTTAAATTGTAACTATTTTAAATCCCTTAGTTTTATAAAAAGCAATTAATAGGAAAATAGGAAGATTTAATTCAAGAATAAATATTTCTTACAACCTCCCAACAAAAAGAATTTGCTGAAAGAACACAAGAACATAAGAAATGTTCTTATGCTCCTTCAGCAAATTAAGGGAAGCTGTGTTCAAAGTGCAAGCAATTTTTAAAACAAATTTCAATCCAGAGCAACATGTAATAAAATAAACAATCAAAAAATAAGTCCAGCATGAATGCCAGATATTCTAGTAAACAAATATAAACTTCATATGCAAGAGACCAAATTAAAGTATTAAGTAGTTACTAAACAAGAGATCAAGCCATATGTTGTACAATATAGGCAAAATATTCATAATATGGTAATCACTAAGGAAATTCAGAATAAATTATTCAAATATAATTGAACAGTCCATAAGGACTAGTATGTAAATCAAAATAAATAGAGCAAAGTAAAACTTCAAAGTAAGATTTTATCTTTGAACCATGTTTGTGATATAATAAACATTGTTGTAAACCAGAGTCAATAAAAAAGAAATAGGAGTAATAAACTAGCATTGTGGTGCAACCGGTTTAAATCAGAATTAAATGGTAAAAGGTTCAAAGAAAATCCTTTTTTTTTTAATTATATAAAAATATACCACATGGGTCAAAGTATTTTTTTTTTTTTTAAAGGAAGCCGATGGCCAAATGCAAAAAAACAAACATATGTAATGTCAAATAAGTTTTTTTTTTTTTAAAAAAACCCATAGGCTAAATAATACAAAGGGACTACACATATGCAAAAGGTTAATGTAGACGTTTAAAAGCCAACGGCCAATTATCAATGTTTAAAAAACATATGTAATGTACGTAAGTAAAATTTATAAAGGAATTTTTATTCCAAAAATATGCCAAATAAGTGTAAAAGTTTAAACCAATAAGGCAAAAAATGTTTATAAAAAAAAACACATGTAATGTAAATTACACAGACTATGTAGTAGCCATTTCAAAATACCACCAGTAGGTGTAATCAAATATTCGTAAATAAAACAATTTTTTTTTTTTAACAAGCTGATGGCTAAATATAAATATAAGTATGTAATGTCAAATAACTGTTAAACGGCCAATATGACAGCTGATATAAAGGGGAAAACATGCAAATTATCGTAAATATTTAAAAACCAAAACCAAATAATGAAGGACCAAACATATGTATCTAAGATCAGGTAAATGTTTAAAAGCCAAAGGCCAAATAATGAAGGACCAGACATATATATCTAAGATCAGGTAAATGTTTAAAAGCCAAAGGCCAAATAATGAAGGACCAAACATATATATCTATGGTCAAGTAAATGTTTAAAAGCCAAAGGCCAAATAATGAAGGACCAAAGATATATATGTAAGGCCAGGTAAATGTTTAAAAGCCAAAGGCCAAATAATGAAGGACCAAAGATATATATGTAAGGCCAGGTAAATGTTTAAAAGCCAAAGGCCAAATAATGAAGGACCAAACATATATATCTATGGTCAAGTAAATGTTTAAAAGCCAAAGGCCAAATAATGAAGGACAAAAGATATATATGTAAGGCCAGGTAAATGTTTAAAAGCCAAAGGCCAAATAATGAAGGACCAAACATATATATCTATGGTCAAGTAAATGTTTAAAAGCCAAAGGCCAAATAATGAAGGACCAAACATATATATCTATGGTCAAGTAAATGTTTAAAAGCCAAAGGCCAAATAATGAAGGACCAAAGATATATATGTAAGGCCAGGTAAATGTTTAAAAGCCAAAGGCCAAATAATGAAGGACCAAAGATATATATGTAAGGCCAGGTAAATGTTTAAAAGCCAAAGGCCAAATAATGAAGGACCAAACATATATATCTATGGTCAAGTAAATGTTTAAAAGCCAAAGGCCAAATAATGAAGGACCAAAGATATATATATAAGGCCAGGTAAATGTTTAAAAGCCAAAGGCCAAATAATGAAGGACCAAACATATATATCTATGGTCAAGTAAATGTTTAAAAGCCAAAGGCCAAATAATGAAGGACCAAAGATATATATGTAAGGCCAGGTAAATGTTTAAACACAACGTAAATAAAAATAGGCAAATTAAAGAAATTTGTCCCATTCTTCTTTTTTTTTTTAAACATGCCAAAGGCCAAAAACCCAACAGGTCAAATAATATAGATACGAATGTTTAAAGGAAGACCACTACCCAAAGATAGAAGTCCTAAAACAAATCTTTAACGCGGAAACTGTCTGACGACAGTAGTCCTAATAAAATATTAAAGCAAAGAAAGATGGCATTAGCCTATCACACATATTAATTTAATGTAATTAATTTAAAAACTTAAGCCTAATAATGTATAAGAGCAATGTTTAAAATATTTAAAAATGTTTCAGGCAGAAGCACAATATGGGTAATAGTAGAGCAGAAGTGTACCACTACCGATTCTTAGAAAATCGCAGCACAAATTTATTTTTAGGCCTAAATTCAAAGTGTAATTCTAACAACAAATATTAGTAAAACTTTAAATTAAATGTCTTCAAAATAAGATAAGCCAGTGTAACTTAAGTAGGCCTATCGTATACGTCAGCTCAGCAGAAAAGTTGCCAAATCTTGAATGGGCTCGTTTAATCATAAAGAACTTTAATATATAAAAGGAATTATTATAAGCGTGCACACACCCATAAGACAGCCTGGGACAATCCCAAAATACATGCAGGCCTCAGAAAAAACCCTTATTACAGGATGCGGCTATTTTTTTCCAACCCATACAATTTTGGCGTACAAGACTTTATTCCCATTTACTTTAAGGTTCAAACCAAATGAGATGCATTAATGCCCTAGCACTTACTAAAAAGAGTAGAACTATACCAAGCAGGTCAATAATAGCCTATTAGGCAAACAAACATAGTGTGAGCTTCAATCTTAAGCAAGTAAAATTTAGTACCTAGAAATAGGAAGTAATCAGATTCTCATCATACACCTCAAGTTTCAGCTTTAATGAAAATAATTTAATCTAACAATGCACAGGATTTATGTATGGAGCATCTAATTTAGCCAAATAATCACACAAAAAAATCTAACTTGTTTGAAAGGCACTTTCAGCACTTGAAAACTTAGGCTAGAAGGGTCTTTTGCAAAATTAATTTTAATTGAGGGAACAGACTCTTGGCTTGCACTATAGATTTTATTATATAAGGCCAAAGTGATAATGCTAAATTATTATAAATTATGTAAATCACTCTTTGATATCAAGTATTTAATCTAGAGCGGGATTACTATCACTTAAAATCGCCTAGTTTAAATTATGCTACAAAGTACAATGAATTTTTGTCAGTTTAATCTAACTATTTAAAGAAATTTCTCCTCTGATATTTTATCTTTTATAAATGAGCAACTAAAAGTCTAAACTAATTTCATTTGCAAACTCGATAATTTTCAAACAAAGTAATTATAATTTTAAGCAAATAACTACGTTACAAGTTTAATCAAATTTAAGGCAACACACTCCAAGTAACAAGGAAAATTTAATAACCTATATGGTGAGTAATAAGATTCAAATAGCATAAGCTAATAGGAATAATTAAAATAGACAACCCGTCTTTTTTTTAATATTTGGAAAGATATAAGAAATGTTCTTGACAGAACTTTCTAAAGTGCAAATTAGAACAGTTGAGTGAACTGCTCACTCCAGTAAAGAGGGTTCGCCTATTAAAATTAAAGTTAAATCTAACCTATAAGCTTAAATATTAGCAAAATAAAGAAAAATAACTCACCATATATATTCATAAAACAATAGTTTGAATCAAAATTTCCAAATATTAAAAACTTGGAGGTTGCCTTGTATAGTATAAGGCTTAAGGTAGTGTATAAGTAGTTGCTTTACTAGTTTAGGCCTACATATAGAATGCCATCCTGAGTACTAGGTTCAAACATAAAGTAAGGTATAAGGATTTAGAGGCTAGAGAAGTGTTAGAGTTAAACAGAAAAGATAGAATGACCTAATGGCTAGTCCTGCTAATTCAGAATATAAAGGGTTAGGACCAGCTTGGAAAAAAGAGACCTTAACATAAGTTTTCTTAGAACGTTCCTCTATCTTTAATAAGGCAAAATATACTTTGGCCTAACTAGAACTAATGTTAAATAATATAAATAAAATACTTTACTCTGTTTTAATGTATATACTTCAACAAGTAGCATAATGCTACAAAATAGATAAGAGATATATCAGCTCACATTTAACTTAATTGACCCTCAGTTTTCAAGTGCCTCGTTTTTAAGTTCAAAAAACACGCCTTTTTAGGCGTTGCCAAATAAAAGATATTTCCAAACCAAGAAAGTCTCTAAATCTTAGTGAAAAAACACGGAGTGACAAGAAATACCCTTAAATTTTTGTAACTATTTTAAATCCCTTAGTTTTATAAAAACAATTAATTAGGAAAATAGGAAGATTTAATTCAAGAATAAATATTTCTTACAATATATATATAATATCTGAGTACTCTAATTTTATTTTTTTCTTATTAAAAATGATTTGAAACTACATTGATGAGTTTGCTTATTATATAGATGAAATATACTTATCATTAATTAGGTGATTAGAATTAATTATAATTTAGAAAAAAAATTGCCTATAAAATAAACAAAATAAGAAAAATCAAAAAATCAGTTGATTTAAATCATTTGATTTTTTCGTGCCAACCCTGTTTTTTTCTAAAAAAATCAAAAAATCTCCAACCCTGCGCGGGTCGGGCTGTGTACCAAACTTGCATAGTAGCTAGATTTTAACATAGACTGTGATATTAGTCATTTTAATAAAAAATAAACAAAATAATAAGGTAACTTAAATAATAAAAGAAATAGGTGAAAATATATTAGTTTTTTTATATCCATTGCGCATAACTTCCTACAGATACGATTTGTCAGGAATTCAGAAGCTATTAAATTTTAGAAAAATGAATCAAGATTTTCAATTTTAGAAATAGAGTGACAACTGGCAACTCAGAAATATACAAACACGGCATAGTATATTTTGCATACGGTTAGCATTTTGCTCTTTGTTTGACGTTTTATAATTCATATTTGCAATATTAAAAATATCTTAAAATCTTTAAAGTAGGGTATTTAGTATTGTTAATATTGGAATAAGGAAACTTTCCTTTTTATAAGTAGGTGAATTTACAATTTAAATGTAGTGAAATTAAATAAGTATTTTAAGTGCTCAACTTTGTGCCAAGAAATATGGAGAGGTAGGTGTGTTTGTTTACTAGCATCACAAGCTCTCGTTGGGGGTAGTTCATTTGCCTTGAGCTCGTTAAGGCCTGAAGGGAGGGTATTTGCCCGAAGTTATTAAAATCTGCTGAAAAAAAAAATAATTGTGTCATGAGTGGTGAAATGGCAGATACTTTTTTTTTATTTTTTAGAACAAATAAAAAGACCGTAAGAAGCCACATGGGCCTATCAAGACTGTCCCAGTCAAGCCAACAACAAATCACCAAACAACATGCTCAGGCAAATCCACAAAGCACCCTAGGGCTAGTCAATCACTTTATACAGAATACACAGTCTAAAACATGCTCATGCAAATCCACAAAGCACCCTAGGGCTTGTCAAAAACATACTTATACACAAAGTCTATAACTAAAATAAAAAACTATCAAATATATATATATATATATATATATATATATATATATATATATATATATATATATATATATATATATATATATATATATATATATATATATATATATATATATATATATATATATATAAATATATATATATATAATAAAGGAAGAGCACAAATACAAGGAATTGGCAAGTTAAGGTATTTGTAAGGCACATCCTTCCAATTTGGCCTAGTTATAGGGTCTATATACAATTTACCCAAATATATATATATATATATATATATATATATATATATATATATATATATATATATATATATATATATATATATATATACTATATATATATAACTATATATCTATATATCTAATCTATTGTAAAATGTTGCAATGGAGGGTTGCACTCAGTATCTTATGGTGACTCATTCAGTTAACAATATAGCCAGATATTAAATAAAACAGCATAAGTTGTGGCATATATTACTATATGCCACCTGAATATGAAAGACAATAAATATATATTAATAATGATCATAAATATTTTATAGACTTGTATCCTGTATCCCCTCTGAGAAATCACCTTTAGAAAACCCTAACTCCTTCAGCCTCTCCTCTTAGCTCTTACCCTCAAACAAAAAAATCATCCTTGTTGCTCTGTTCCCTCTCTCTAGCATATCTAAGTCTTTCTTTAAATAAGGGGCCCAAACTTATTGCACAATGCTCTATTACTGGCCTAATGGCTATTATACAGTTTACTTATTGCTTCCTAGCTCTTGTAAACAACATTGCGATTTATTATGCCCAGCATCTTATTAAGTTGTTGCCTTAAATTAGAGGCCCTAGCTACTTTCAAATTACTGCTTCTAATCACACCTAAATCTTTTCTTGGTCCACAGGACTCGAGCCAATCCCCATTCCTTATCCTAGTTAAAACTTTTATTTGAGTAACTGGTGAAGAACCTTACACTTTTTATATTAAAATTCATTGCCACTTATCTGCCCACAAGAAATTTATCAAGATCATTTTGAATCTTTATGCATCCTTCATTATTCTTAACTGTGGTGGCCACTTTAGTATCATCTGCAAACTTAAAACCTTGTTTAAGTCCCTGGTCTAATCATTTATATATATATGAGAGACAATAGGCCCTAACACTGAACCCTGTGGGACACCACTCTTCACTATTTCCCATGATGACATTGCTATTTAGTTGTACACACTGTTTTCTTTTCAAGCCTATTGGGAACCTTATCAAAAGGTTGCTAAAAGTCTAAATATATATATTATCGCTGGATCTCCTCAGTCAATGCACTGCATGTATTTCGCATAAATCTAAAAAGGTTTGTCTT
>JABUQX010130575.1:15000-22191 GCA_015478945.1 Trachelipus rathkii
GACAGGAAAAAGGGTCGACATTTGTAAAAAAAAAAAAAAAAAATTAGTTATTTAAAATTTCTCCATTAACTAAACAAAAAAAATAAACTTAACTAACTTAACTAACTTACCTAACTAGCTAACCTACCTTAACTAACCTAACCTAACCTAACCTAACCTAACCTAACCTAACCTAACCTAACCTAACCTAACCTAACCTAACCTAACCTAACCTAACCTAACCTTACCTTAACCTAACTAACTAACCTAACTACTATTCCTAACGCCTGTTTCAGGCCTGTACGGGGAATTTTTTTGATGACGTGTCGACCATTTTTCCTGTCGACCATTTGGGCTAGTCCCCTATCAGGATTCCTAAGGAGCAACACTTTTCTGGTCATCTTTCATACATTCTTTCTGACTTTCGATACTCTGATCTTCAGCATTTCAGTGAAACGTTTGCCGTGTTGATAGAATTATCAAGCCGCTACCGTGACTCAATCGGTAGAGCGACAGAGTCGCATGGCAAGGGCCTGGGTTCGATCCCTAGTCCATATCCTAGGTAGAAATTAAATAGAGAAGTTTCCCCATGAGGTGCGAACTTTAAAGAAAAAACTTTTTGATTTCTAAAATTTCCTTTTCTGAGTCTATCTTTCATTTCTAACCTTCTTTCTGATCCCTTTCATAAAAGAGGTCACCGTTCATCCTTTAAATCTATCAATAGTTGTCTGCAGTGTTTCAAAACTCAATTCTTCTAAAATATTTTCAGTTATTCTTTTACTTGTGATTTCACTTGAAAAGATTGCATTATTTTTCTCACTAATCAAGTTTCCAAGAGGTTTGGTGTTTTCACACCTTAGAACTTTTTTTACACCACCTCAGTGTTGTGTGTTCTGTATGAGACCTTTGCTCGTCCTTACATATCTAGGGTCATTCCAAGGAGTCAAGGCCATTTTGACATTAATTCTAACTCTTTCTAGTCTTTCTAGTTTTTCTAGTCAATTTCTAACCAGCAAATTCATTGGTTCATTCTCATTAGAATCTTGATATTACAATGGACACTGCGTCACTGCTCTTCTGAACTCAATTGTCGCTTACCTCTATCTTTGATGAGGGCCGCCCGACTAGTCTTTCTGCACAGTCCCATTCTTTCTCTACTCAATTATTTAACTTCAGAACTAACGCCTATGCTCATATATATATATATTATATATATATATATATAAATATATATTTTTGTTTTTGTTGTTGGTATATATGTTGTTTCTTTTATTCAATTTTTTAAATATATAACGCATATGTACATATATATATATATATATATATATATATATATATATATATATATATATATATATATATAGCATTATTACATATATATAATAAGTTTTTGTTATATTATTGCTATTATGTTACTATTATTATATTATTATATTATTATATATATACATATACATACAAATAGTTATATATATTATTATATATATTTCCATATTATTATACATATATACATAATATATATATATATATATTTATATATATATATATTATTATTATTACATATATATATATTATATTATTGTTGGTTTTAGTATATATATATATTTTATAGATATATATATATATATATTATATATATTATATGTATTATATGGCCTCCATATGAAGATAAGAAGAAGATATATATTATTATACATATATGTTACATATATTATTATTATTGTTACTATTTATATATATATATGCAAATGCAAATGCTTGCAGTATGTCAAACACAGTCCTTCCTCAATAAAGTCAATTTTCTGAAAGTAAAAGTAAGTTCATTTTCCATATTTTACTATCTCAGCTTGTCGTATGAATATTTTTAACATAAAGAATAAATTTATTTTTCAATAGTAAAATAAATACAGATCTTGCATCTACGACGTCGGACGACTGCTTTTAGATGTAGCGTTGCGCGCGAGTCGCTACACTTTTTTTTTATTTATTCTCTTTAGTATTTAGCGTTTATATACCAGGCTCTTGCTCTGTATTTTTAATAATAATTCTGGCACAACTATGCCGATATATATATAAGAAGAAGAGCATATAGTCAGTTAGTATAGTATATATATATATATATATATATATATATATTATTACATATATATATATATATTATAAGATATATTATATATATATATATATATATATATATATAATATATGAAAGTGAAAAAGACACACTGCCGCCCTGTTTCATTTACAGGTGTCTCAAAAGGATCAAGGTGCATATATTACATATATATATATATATATATATATGTTGTTACATATATATATATAAATAAGTATAGTATTAGTTGTTATTATTACATATGTTGCTATTGTTACTATATATTATTGGTATACATATACATAGCATATATTATATATATATATGCTGTTATGTTATTATTATTATGTTAAAGTTATATATATAATATATATATATATATATATATATATATATATATATATATATATATATATAGATACATTAAATCTTTTGTATTCTCATATAATATATATATATATTTTATATATATACATAATATTATTCTGCACATATATATTTATATATATATATATATATATATATTCACTGAGAAGTTACAGGAAAAGAAAATTGAAGAAACAAAACCTAATATACATTACAAAAAAAATTAATAAAAGCATTAATAATTAATAAATAAGATGAAAAAAAGAAAAAGAAAGAAAAACATTAGTGAATCAGCTGCGAGTTCTCCATACACGAAGTAGCCACCGACCATCAAATGCTTTCCTAAACATATTCCTCACAGGCTCTCTTCGTAATAATATATTCATGCTTCTTGAATAATAAGTTTGATCAGAGATTGAACAAACACCTTCCTATCGACCTATTGACACAAATAATGATAGATAAGAAGATGAGATTTGTAAACGGGATACACACATACACCTACACACACACTGCTTTAAGATGACCATCATAACACAGAAATAGTCTATAAAATGATAGTGACCTTAAAATAAAGACACACAGAGAGGAATCCACATGTCAGAAAGAAACTGAAATGCTTTGAAAGTGGCTCTAAAATTGACCGATAAGGCGACATTATAAAAAATAAAAAAAAAAACCATTGAGAGAGTGAAACAGAAACATAGAGGTATAAAATACATAGTATGGTAGAAATAAGTCTAAATACCTCGAGTAAGAGGCATAAAATATGCAATGCGACATAAAGGATTGGAAATACTTTGAGTATTATAATAAATTAGACACATAGAAAGACTGACCAGAGACACTGAGAGATATAGAATATGACAGAAAGAAGCCAAAACACCTGGAGTGAAATAGAGACACTGAAAAGTATAAAATAAACATTATGACAGAAAGAAGTTAAAATACTTTCAGCATGACTGTAAAATAGACAGATAGGACGACATTGAAATGAACTAACCTACAGAAAATGAGAAATAAACAGAGATATAAAATGAGTCAGAAAAAAATCAAAATACTTTGAGAAAGTCTGCAAAATAGCCAGAAACACAAACAGAACTAACCTACAGAAAATGAGAAATAGACAGTATAAAATGAGCCAGAAAAAAAATCAAAATACTTTGAGAAAGTCTGCAAAAAAATAGCAAGAAACAGTTAAATTGTATCGAACACAAAGAGAAGAGAGATAAAACAGAATGATAGCTAATAGGTAAGAATGATAACTAATAGGGTAAACAACTAATAAAACGGAAATAAAACCCATTTCGCTAATAACTAGAGCTAAAAGACAAACAAAGCCACGATATCGTTCCCATGAAAATGTTTAAAACAAATTATCAAAAGACAAAAGCTGAAAAAATATGAGAAATTATATAAGGGGAAACTCTGATATTATTCGAAATTGTATGCATTATTCAAATGATTTTAAAGTTAGAAAACTATAATCACATAATCACATAAAGAAATAAAGTTAAAAACCTGAATTTGTAATCGAGAAAAGCGAATATTTAGGATAAACGTTTTGAGTATGGAATTGCTAATTTGTTTAAGTTGGTATACAAGATTTACGTAATATATTTATACCGGTATATATATATATATATATATATATATATATATATATATATATATATATATATATATATATATATATATATATATATATATATATATATATATATATATATATATATATATATATATATATATATTATCCCTAAATTAAACATTGATTTTCGGAAACTTTTATCAGTGAGCCTTCGAATGAAATCATTATATATATATATATATATATGATATTATTATATATTATTATTAATATATATATATATATATATATATATATATATATATTATATATATATATATATACATATAGCTGGCTGCTATGAAATTTACACAGCATATATATATATATATATTATATATATATATTATTATATTGTTATATATATATATATATATAGCATAAAGATATATATTATTATTACATATATATATATATATATATATATATATATTATATATATTATTATTTAGCCATCTTTACATCCCCACGTCTTCAACTGAGTCCCTTTCTTCATAACCTGGTTTATCTCATGTTTGATAAGATTCCTGAACCAAACATCTGAGGTTTCTTCACACGGCAAACAACCGAACGCCTGATCCGGTCTTCCGAGTCCATTCCCTATTATTTCATTAATATTTACGCGTTAACATACCACATACACATGTTATAGTACATTCTCTTCACGCACGCTGGATTTACAACGTATAACATATATTACATATATGATATATATTATATATATACATAGCATATATTATTGTTATATTATATATATATATTATTATTGTTGTTATTATATATATATACATATTAAATTATTATTATTATTATTATTATTATTATTATTATTATTATTATTACATATTATTATTATATATATATAGTATATATACTTTTTTTATTACATATATTTCATATTACGTATTATTATTATTATTATTATTACATATATATATATTATTATTATTATTATTATTATATATATATATTAAAAATATACATATTATTATTATTATTATTATTATATATAAGAAGTATATATATATATATATATATATATATATTTTATATTATTATATAATATTATATATATATATATATTATGTAAATATTTTTATTATTATTATTTATATATATATATATATATATATATATATATATATATATATATATATATGTGTGTGTGTGTGTGTGTGTGTGTGTGTGTGTGTGTGTGTGTGTATGAAAGTTGTCTAATAGTAAATGGTTGCAATAAAAACACAAAATCTTTTGAAATTTACAATAAATAGAGGCACTACGTTTCACTTTCGTAGTTTTTAAATATTTACCGACGAATAAAAAAAGGTTATAAAAAAATATCTTTTAAAAGAACTTTTTTTTTTTCGTAACATTAACAGAAATGAAAGAAAAAGAAAAAATAGCATGTTTATGAATTATGCAAAAAGTCATGAAATGTTAAGCATTATTTAAATGCTATAATTAAAGAGAGAGTTTCATACCTTCAGTAAGCAGTATAAAAATAAGAATTCTGGTTTAGTAGATCCAGGTTCCAGGTTCCAGGTTCCAGGTTCCAGGCTCCAGGCTCCAGAGAGAGTAAAAGAAGCGAAATCCGACTTCGGAATGCAAAGGGTGTTAGAATCCTGTTCCAGAAAATAAAAGGAGTAGAATAAGGAAAGTAAAAAGGAGTGATATCCGACTCCAGAAAGTAAATGGAGTGAATTCTGATTCCAGAATGTAATATTAAAGGAATGAAAATCGGTTTAAGAAATGTAAAAAGACTGCAGTCCGATTTCAGAAAGTAATAAGAGATTAATCTAAAAATGTACGTCTGGAGTCCGATTCCAGAATTAAAAGGAGTGTAAATCGATTCCAGAAAGAAAAATAAAACAGGTTCCGATTTCAGAATGTAAAAAGAGTGGAATTAAATTCCAGAAAATAAAAGGAGTGGAATCTGGTTCCAGAAACTTAATAATAATGGAGTGTCCTTATAGAAGGTAAATTTTAAAAAAATAGTTCGATGTAACTACTATGTAACTACTACTACTATGTAACTACTACGATGTAACTACTACTGATGTAACTACTATAATCTAGTTCTAGCAGTATAAAAAATAGAGGAATCTTCCTCAACTAAAATCTCATTAACTAATAACTGAAATAGGTGCGAGAATACATCTAAACAATATACACCCTAAAATGCTTAAAGCGTTTAAACGAATATTTTTTGTCGAACATCAACAATGTGTTATTAAAGCCTAAAATAACGCATATCACTTAAGCGTTATTTACATTTTAAAAGGGCTCATGCACACACATACACACCACATTACAAGGTGAAAATGGATATAACGCTTGAATTGTATGTGTTATTTTATGTGCTAATAGCGCATTGTAAATGGGAAACGAATAAACGCGTAATTATTTTAGGCGTATACCATACACACACACACTTCTACAAACACACACCCTTACACACACATCACATTACAAGGTTAAAATGGAAATAAAGCTTAAATGATATGTGTTATTTTATGCGTTAACAACACATTGTTAATGAGAGACAAAATAAAGGTGTAAACATTTTAGAGTATACTTAAAGGAGTTAAAGGGAGTTTTTTAATAGATATTTTTGTTCTTTGTTTATTTAAATAAATGCAAAATTCCTTCTCGTAAATGTAAGATGACCGACGGAAGAAGAAGAAGAAGAAGAAGAAGAAGAAGAAGAAGAAGAAGAAGAAGAAGAAGAAGAAGAAGAAGAAGAAGAAGAAGAAGAAGAAAAGAAAAAGAAAAGAAAAAGAAAACGAAAAAGAAAAAGAAAAAGAAAAATCTGGAAATTGAAGATTCAATTTAATCGCTTAAATAATGGTAGTTTAAACTGGAGTTGGCCAAGCATCGGAATTTTTCACAGGCCCGCATCGCCGCATCAGAATGAGCTCACGCCGCACCGCCAGGGCGGCGCACGAATACGCCGTTACTCACGATGCATTTGCAAACGGTTCCATCGATAACCAACACTTTGCATAATAATAAGTAAATAAATATATAATATAAATAGGAAAATAACAAAGTAAACACAACTTGAGCTGATGTAAATAATAAATAATATAACATAATATAAAAATATAATAATAATATATAAC
>JABUQX010130576.1:0-7500 GCA_015478945.1 Trachelipus rathkii
TATTTAATTAATATATATATATATTTATATATTATAATATATATATTTTTATAAATAATCAAAAAACTTCATTTAGGTCTCCAGTTCAATAATTTGGTTTTCACAATTTGAACACACGAGCTTAACGATATTTATAAAATAATTTAAAATTTAATCTTTTTCTCAATACTGGATTTTATAATTTATTATATATATTTTTTTTTTTTTTTTTATTTTTTTATTTTATACATATGAACGATTAATGTAACGGTTAAAATATAAAAATATAATAATATATATGCTATAATAGTATAATTTACAAACTTATATATAATATAATATATATATTAATATATATATAATATTAATATATATATATATATATATATATATATATATATATATATTCATAAATATATTATTATATACTATATATATTATATATATAATATTATATATATATACTTATATATATATAATATATATATATAGATATATATAATATATAATATAATATATATATATAATAATATTATATATATATATATTATATATTATTACCCTACTATATATACACTTAATAGTACTATGATATGCTTCACGCATGTTCCATATCTAGTATATCCATAAATGTTCTACAAGGGTTCTGCGGCAGAACAGTTGACGCAGTTTTGGGGTTTCACTGTTGGGGATGGTGAGTCCGGGGGAGGCAGATGATCGCGGTCTCGTTTTTTCGCAGACATTCCCAATTTCCCATTTTAGTAATGAATATGGTTGGGCGGGAGTGAAATGCGGCTTTGCCGTGCGGACTTTTATGAAACAAACTGTGATCGCTGACGCATAAGAGCTTTTCGGCGAGCGGTTCAACATCCGCGTAACGCATCCCGTCTCTCAGGCGAACACAATTCGGTCCTGTGTTAGAAATTAAGAGTCAACTGGTAGTACACCTAACGAACAGATACACATGACGACGTCAGATGATACCTCATATACTACTCGGGTTTGCTGGTTATAGCGATGAGCAATGACGTACGAGCGTGTAGATAAGCGATTTATCAGTCAGACTTGTCGCTGGGTGTGTCTTGGACACGATCGGTCGATGCTTAAGTTAGACTGTTGATTGGGCAATTACGAACATGCCAGTTTGAGAAGGATTCTGCAAATGGGATGAGATTACGATTCTTTTTCCATGCATTTAGAAATATTAATGATATGGCTCAAGCATTCTATGAGAATTAGAAGTGACACAACAGATTATGTAATTCTTTAAAAACGCGGTTGCTGGCGCAGTCAGGACAGATGTGTGTCTGCATTAATTGCTTATGAATTAACATGAAGCTCGTATCTAAAATGACCATGGCACATACCATATATTATATATATATATTTATATTATCCGAGAGTCATATTAGCCTTCTTCAGTAGCGTACCTCAGAGGCAAATATTTTCAACCTTGTGTGGGCTGTCAAATTAATACTAAAATTTACGCTTACTTATAGGGCATTATAATAGCCCCTATATACCGAGTAGTTTAATTATAAAGGAATAAGGCCATACATTTCCTTAAACTAATAGTATAGTGTGCGTATCACGTTTGTGTGGTTATATGGGCCATACTTTTCATATTGAGGGAAGGGAGTGACGGCGAAATTATTCGACGTTATAATGGTTATCACCATAATGTATGAACACTTTCGTGGGCATCCAAAAATATGGTATAAGAGATTTGATATGAGTATATAATAGATTTGGGTTATGATATTAGTAGGACTTGATTGTTCATACAAGATATGGGGTACTTAACATGACTACACACAGCCCGTAAACTTCACACTCAAAGTTTTGGAGATGAATGTATTCCCGGATTACTTATAGATCTGGTCTTCTGAGGGGTGATTGCGGGTGGCTGAAGGTCACATGATTTGACGAATTTGCGATTTCTTTCTGTTCGGTGAATATCTGATAACTCGAAAAAAGTAGTGTTTAAAAAGTCGTCCTCACTACCTATATATACCATAAGCTAAGGGAGACGAATTGCTTGAAAGAAGTCAACGTACATTATATACCTATATAGATACTTGATGTTGTGAAGTAGCTGTTCAAATAAACATTACATGATGAAACTGGACCTCTCACTTCATGATTGTATTTAACTAGTAATGGTATGCGGCCACTTGAAGATCAAATTTATATTATTATATACAGAACTTAAAATGGGATTTAATAAAATGGTATGGAACTTCACCCAACATCGATGATATTAATAATAACATTATGTCATTATAATTCTATGTTAATTATTATATTATCCTCATTAACATTTTATATAATCTTCCAAAATTTAGTTTACAATATTTCGGTTATCTGTACCGCTCGCAATATATTATATATAACATATTTAATATGCGAAACAATAGAAAAAATATTATTATTAATTGTTATATAAATTAAATTAAATATATTTATTAAATATATTAATAGAGATAATACGTATTTTCCTATAATATATATGTTAGGCTAGTATTTGAATATTCTCATATATGAGTATTATTAGGTATTGAAAGAATAGTGCTTATAATGAAATGTTGGTAATTATATATAGCAATATTACCAAAAGAACGTTCTATATTGTAAAAATATTCTTGAGTAACTTTATTCAAAACTGGAATGTGTAGATCAGATAGTGTCAGAGACTATTAATATTAAATTAATATATTATAGTCGATTCATTAACATTGTTACATGGCAATTTGATATATATATTATATATATATTATATCATTATATATATATCTATAATGTATGTGACTGGACTGAGTGGGTAAGGCTCAGCTGATATTAATATCCAACCGTAGATATAGTTATAATACTTTTACTAGGGAAATGAAGAATTATAGTTATCTCTTGAATTTGATTAAAGCAGAAGCGAATATGTCCTCGTAACGTATTTTATGATTAAAACTGATATACCGGTTTTTAATACTTATTGGAAAATTAATATACTTATAATCTAATAATTAATTAGCTAAGTGTAAATAGAAAAAAATATATATTTTATATATTATTGTTAATAAAATATTAAATCTTTATACATTATGAAAATATATTAACACGTCTAATATCATAAAATGTAATCTGAGCATTTTTGGAACTCTTCTTATATGTAAGTGAAAACTCTACCTTATTATTTGATGTCTATCTGGCAAATTACATTTGAAATAAATATTAGTACCATTTCAGGACTAACAGTTAATACATATATAATGATTTAGCAAGGAAAAAAAACTTATTACTATTTATATAATATTAATACTTATTATTCTAATTTACTAAGCGCAATTGAATAGATATGACTTACTCGTTGCACAATTAAGATTTTCTTTATTGAGGCGTTGAAGATATGGTTAGATTTTGAGATATTGGAATCTCTTTTGTTCTGCACTGGTCCTGATTATGTCGCGCAAAAGTCTAGAAATTTATCTTATTTTTATTGAGTAATATTATAAAAATTAACAATGTAATATATTATACGGTTATTTTATTACAGTTCAAGTCTACTTAAAAATATTACTACCTATAATTCATTGACTTAAATCTTATTAGGTTGCGATTTTTTCATAAAGATTTTTCTATATTATACAGTGTTAATAAGGTAGTTTATTAGATAATTATTATATATATAAAATTATTTATTTTATATATATTAGATATATATATTTAAATAGTTAATAGTAATAATTTAATATACTCAACTTTACTTTATAACAAAAGACAAAAGATTAAATCTTAGTCTTCGCAATAAGGAGTTGGAAGGTAACTTATTTTAAGATTTCGCTATACCGCGGAAAGTATAATGAATGTGTCATATTTAAATTATTTTATTACTTACTTCATATACTATTATAGGTTTATTAAATCTATAAAGAAAGCTAGGTGACTGTTAATAGTATAAGGTTGCTACATATATTTTATTCTCTAAATTTTTTAAATGGACACTGTTATATACTTATAAAACTATAAACCTAGAATAAAATATATTTTTATAGTAACATTTAATTATATATTTAAAAATTAATTCTTTATCTATATAATGATTAATATATTATATATATTAAAATTATATATATTATTTTATATAATATATATATATTTATATTATATATATATATATATATATATATTATATATATAATATATTATATATACTTAATATATATATAATAATATATATATTATATATATATATATATTTATATATTATATAATATATTATTTAAATATGTTGTCTCAACTTAGCCATATGACTTTATCTCTAAATACAGACTTAATATAGCCTCAGTAGGACTATAACTCATAGATTGTTAGTACCAAGTTACATTTAACTAACCTATTGATCATTGTAGACCGCCAATTATTGATCCATAATATATAAATGATATCTTTAGTTCGGCCTCCCAGTACTATCTTAATACCATATGGATTTTTTAAGTTATGTCTACTCTCCAATGCCAATCTATAACTAATGTATTATATATGTTTGGTGATCACATGACTGTACTGCACACGTGCGATGTCACTTAAAAATAATATCGATTTTCTGAAAATTAAATACTTTCTAAATTTTTTTCTTTTTTGTATCTTTAAAAATTTCTTTTTGATTCTGTTACTATTCCCACTTCGCATTGTTGTTAGCATTCATATAATAACTAATGTCATTCGTAAAAAATAAAAATAAATTTAATAATCATTCTCTGAACATGAACTCTAATAAGGAGACAGTATTAACATACAACTAATCCTTTTATTATATAATCATATATTTTATATATTATTATAAATATATATATAATATCATATATTTTTGTTATATAAATATATAAATACATATAAGTATGTTTTATAATATATTTTGGTTATAATTAATATTTCGTATTATAATAAGAAAATTATTTCTGTTTTTGTCTGTATTGTGTTTATGATATATATTAATATATATATAATATATATATCATATATATATACGGGTATATATATTATAATACTTTTATAAATATATATCATATTTTTATATAATATAATATAATATATATTATTACTTATAATATATATATAATTCTATATTATATATATATAATATATATATATATATATCTATATAATATATATATATTATATATCTTATATCTATTATAATATATTATATAATCTTATATCTATATCTATAGTAATATATATATATATCTAAGTATATATACAAATATTTAATTATTTAATATATATTATATAATTTTATATATATCTATATATTATATATTATATATCATATACAATTATATCTATCTATATATATATATATTTCTATAATATTACTATATATATATTTAATTTATAATAATAATATATATATAATTTATATTATATAATTATATATATATATTATATTATTAATATATATAATTTTTATATTATATATCTTTTGCCATGAGAATTAGTCTGTACATAATCACTTTGGTTTCTGTACAGTAAAATAATAAATAATAATAATATAATCCAATGTACTATAATAAATATCAATAATACTATAATAAATAATAATAATCAATATAATCAATAATAATAATATAATAATAATAATAAATATACTAATAATAATAATATATAATAATAATAATTAATAAATATAATAATTATAATAATATAGATAAATAATAATTATAATTAAATAAAATAATATTAAATAATATATAATAATAATAATAATAATAATAATAATAATAATAAATATATAATATAATAATTATTCAATTAATCAATAATAATAATAATAATAATAATAATAATGAATAATGAATTAATGTGTGAAATTAATGATAATGAAATGATTGATGATGATGATGATGATAATAATAATAAAATATATATAATGATAAATAATAATAATAATTATATAATAAATAATAATACATAATATAATCAATATAATAATAAAATAATAATAATAATAATTATAATAATAATAATAATACATAATAATGATATTAATCAATAATAATAATAATCATAATAATTAAATAATAATATAATAATAATAACATATAAATATGTACTAATATACAAAATAGGTAATAAATATGAAAATTAATTGGTCACAGCTCGAAGTCTAAACATATCTTGATTAGACTTTATTGTACGTGTGAGTAGTTTAACGCTCAAGATTAACCATTATAAGCAGTAATCAATGGAAGATGTTGAAAAGAAATTGCAAAAGTGGTAAATGATGCTCAATATACAAGCTTTAAAAAATAAAGCTATTAACTACTCTTGAACTTGCATATTAAAAAAACATAAAGATGTAGAAATACAAAGGATGGATTGTAAACTTTGCAGAAATAGACAGTAAGACATCTTCCGTTTTCTCAAGTTAAAGATCTTGGCTTTTGTGCGGCTAATGAAAGTATCGGTCCCTTTCTACTCGACACGACAAACGAATTACTATGAGAGTGTTTCGTGAGAGAATGTATGACTGCTATAAAAACTAAATTTCACAATTGAAATCATTGTATCAAACATATTCTCTGGTCCTCAAAAATATATCTTTCTCCACGACGATGGTTAGATACTGCTTTATTTCTCACTGGCTTAGTCAATGTCGAAGAAAAAGATTTCAAAAACCAAAATATGTTTTTGTTCGCTGAGGGCCATACAAAAAAAAAACACTCACAGTGTCACAAGATATGTCTGAACTCTTGAACAGCATAAATAGTCAATTAAGTGAACCTCGTATAAAAAGTGACACATTACTGTAATATGTAATATCGCATGCGAATTTGCAATATTCAAGGAAATTTATTTTGTATTTCTAATTGCTTCATAATATAAAAAATAATATTTGTAAAACAATTTCTTCTCATTTGTATGTTTGAAATGCTGTGTCTTATATATAATATATTATATATATAATATATATATCATATATGTTATACTAATATACAATCTTATATTATATATTTATATATATATTATACTATATATAATATATATTATATAATAATATAGATCTATATTTTTTTTTGCAGTTATCACCACCACTCACTGGGAGAGCCTATTCAAGGAGCGGGGTGCTGTACGCTCGAAAAATTTCACGGCCCTAGCCCAATGTACGCAGATGGCAAAGACAGCCGCAGGCTTTAAGTGAGAGGAGATTATTAATTCGCAGGAAACCGAAGATGGAGAGGAATTTTAATATATATATAATATATATATTATATACTATATATATATATATATCTATATATATATATATATATATACTATATTATATATATATATATATATATATAATATATATAATATATATATATATATACTTTTATGGAAGGGTGGTTAGCATCTGTCATCCCTCTTAGTCCTATTCATAAATCTATTTGGTTTTTTCAGATAATATTTTTTAGTACTATTGTAATTGTTTTATTTTTTTTTTTTTAACTTTTTTAATTTTCATTTCCTGTTTCTTTTATTTTT
>JABUQX010130576.1:10000-12500 GCA_015478945.1 Trachelipus rathkii
AAACTACGATAGGTACAAGAAAACTAATAACATATTTAGAATCAGCGTATGAAATATGTATGAAAAAAGATTTTTTTTTAACTAAAAGAATACCCCAGGGTAAACCGCAAAGATGCAAAGAGTCGGGGTCTCTCGGCCTCCTGGGGACGACGGGGTAGGACTATTTCCCTCGGGGAGGGTCTCCGGAACCCCGCTCTTTGGTATTTGGGTGTCGTGGGGGTTCCTCCGCCCCTCCCTACGGGGTGGGAAAACGTCCCCTCTGTCCCGCACCGTCGGCTCGAGCCCCTAAAAATTGATATGCTGATTCCATATATGTTATTAGTTTTCACCTATCATAGTTTTGGAGATATAAAAAAAAAAAAATTTTTTTTTCATTTTCCATACAAATTTCATACGCTGATTCCATATATGTTATCAGTTTTCTTGTACCTATCTTAGTTTTCGAGATATCATGTGGGTAACTTCTTTAGTTTGGCCTATATATATATATATATATATATATATATATATATATATATATAAAAAAGAAATATATATATATATATATATATATATATATATATATATATATATATATATATATATATATATATATATATAGTTTTAAAATAAAAAATAAAAGTTTTCTATTTATTCTTCATTATTTTTTTAGAGTATATCCTGTGATTTTCATAAAAAACGGGGGTGACAACCCTCTGGGTAACAATCACCATATATATATATATATATATATATATATATATATATATATATATATATAAAAAGAAAGATAGAGATATATATATATATATATATATATATATATATATATATATATATATATATATATATATATATATATATATATATATATAAAAATTAAACGGGATCCATTTAATTTAGGCTTGTCAATATCGGCCATACTCCCTACAAAATAATAAGTGGGTGTGGCCTAATAAATGTACGTACTGAAATCTGCTATTAAAATATCACTAGCTATTAAAATAATATACTCTTGTACTTATATGTATATAATTTATGAAATGATACGATATATTAGTACCTTTAGCATAAAAGTTAACTAAAATATTAAAAATCTTTTGGTAAATCATTTCCGCCACGTGCTTTATATAAAGATTTGTTTGTAAACAAAATATTCCTCCGCGCCCGCCTGTTTGCTAATTCCCGAATTCGAGGATGTAAGAACGGGCGCCTGTCTGTGACGTTTACATGACGTAGAAGTGCGCAAACGGGCTCTGAAAACGATGCATGTGCGCCTGAGTGCCCGTCCGGGCTGCAGTCGGGCTTCTAGAAACGCAGCTAATGTGTTTGGCAACTTATTTATTTATTTATTATAAGGTCGTGGTAAAGCCTTAACATCGGCACCACTTAACAAATATTTTTGATGTAAAAAAAATCTTTGTATTTAAATCATAAAATTAATATAAGAGATTAAAATATAAGTAAATGAATATACGGTATTAAAATAATATACATATGAAACAAAAATAAGACAAAATAAAATAAGGTAAAATAAAGTAAAATAAATATATACATACATGTAATAAAGTTCAAACATATTTATGAATACATATTAAATATATAAAACAAGAAAATAAATAAATGAAAATAAAAGAAAATGAAATAAGCTAAAGTAAAATAAAATAAAATAAAATATGGATAAGTCATTATAAAATAAAACCAATAACTTACATATGAAACACAAAAATAAAACAAAATAAAATAAAATAAAATAAAATAAGATAAAATGAAATTTAAGAAAAGAAAAATAAAATAAAATTTAAATAAAAAATAAAATATGTAAAAAAAAATACTCAAAAATACTAAATACAGCTATACCCAAATATAATAGATATAAACATATTTGTGAAAACTTAGTAAATATATAAAACGAGAAAATAAAAGAAAAGAAAATGAAATAAAACAAAAATAAAATAAAATAAAATACGGATACATCATTATAAAATAAAATAAAACTTTATAAAATAATACATTTGTAAACTGGCCCTATGTGACTAGGAGTGTTCATTTAATATATCTATTTTAACTGTCAAAATATATTTCTCTGAAATTTCTATTAAATTATATAAAGATTATACAAACTTACAATTAATGAGATTAAAAGGATTACATGCACTTTCCTAAGATTCCTGTTAAATTATAAAATTATAAAAATTAAAAATAATAAAAATAAATGGTTATTCTAATTCACAGTCATATCATTTATTTGAGGTATCATAGGACCTTTAATATAAAGACAATAATATTAAAAACAAAATATATGTATCATTAATACAATTGTTAAATATCAAAATAGCCAAGACTATATATTTCATTATGATAATTTCACTGCACTTAAGAGAATAATTTTTCATTTTGGTAACACTATATAACAACCTCTAGTGACTTCAGCACTGCCAACATCACCCTTTTATTATAAAATTTTGCTTTTTTTTTTTTTTTATTAGAATATTTATTTGCCTTATAAATAATAGCACCT
>JABUQX010130576.1:20000-25000 GCA_015478945.1 Trachelipus rathkii
AATATCAAGGATAAGCAAGGTGAATTTTTGGTGAGATCAACAGACAAACAGGAGATGAACGGAATACTTCAGAGAACTGTTAAATGTGAATGAGCAGGTGGGGGATGGGAGGAGAAGAGGAGGGGGAGGAGATCACTATGGAGGAGTTGGAGGTGACTCTGAGAGCAATGAAGATGGGAAAATGGGATACCCATAGAACTAATAAAAGAGGGAGGAGAGAAAATGAAAGAATTTTGAAATTGTTCAATAGGTGTTGGAACGAGAGCGAAGTACCAGAGGGGTGGGGAAAGTCAATCATAGTTCCAATATATAAGGGAAAAGAAGATACAGGGGACTGTAAAAACTACAGGGTAATATTCTTGTTGGACCACTTGGCAAAAACATATGAGAGAATACTAGAGAGAAGGCTGAGAATGGTAGTAGAGCTCAGACTTGAGGGAAGAGCAGCACGGATATAGAAAGAACAGAAGCACAACGGATCTCTTGTTTGCCTTGAGAATTACGTTAGAAAAGGTATGAGAATATAATAAACGAGCATATGTAGCTTTCTTATAATTCTAAGAAAAGCTTTTGATTCAGTGCCTAGGGAGGGACTATTATGGAGAGTGCTAGAGAGAATATGCAGTGGATAAAAAGTTGAGAGGAGCCGAGTTTGTATAAGAATAATAAATGTAATGTAAGAACAGAATATGAGAATAAGGAATGGTTTGAGGTGAGAACTGGAGTCAAACAGGGAAGCGTGTTGTCACCAATTTTGTTTGTAGCATATCTGGATGTAGTGATAAAGAAGTTGAGAGAGGATATAGGAGATTTGGACTGTGATATTCTGGCATACGCATATGACTTGGCGTGCTGGAGTAAAGAGGGAGATAGGCTGATGGAGGTGGTGACATGTTTTGCCAATAGACTTAGAGAGGCCGGTCTGGCTATGAACACAGAAAAGACTGAGATCATGGTGGTTAGTAGGGGAGAAGGAAGAGGAGAGCTGAGAGTAGATGTGGAAGGGACTGAGATAAAGATGGTGGAGAAATGCAAATACTTGAGTGGAGTATTTGGAAGAGGAGGAAATGTACAGGAGATAACAAGTAGGATAGCTCAGTATGGGGAAGCTATAAGAGCAGGGTACCCCATACTGAAAGATAGACAAATGAGTATAGAGGTGAAAAGGGTGATATTCGACGAGATGTTAACACCGATTCTACTATATGGGGCAGAGACATGGAGTACGACCACAAGAGAGGATAGTAGAATACAGTCGGCAGAGATGTACGTTTTAAGAGTGATAGTGGGAAAGACTAGAAGAGACAGACAAAGAAACTTAAGAATAAGGGAGGAGGTTAGAGTAAAGGCTATATTAAATAAGATGGATGCAGCCAGATTGAGGTGGTGGGGACACCTGGAGAGGATGCAGGAGGAGAGAGTGGCCAAGAGGAGATGGGAGTGGAGACAGTAGGTAACAAGACCAAGAGGAAGACTTAGGAAAAGATGGGAGAGCTCAGTGGAGGACTCATTGAGAAAACATGGAATGCTGTCGATGCGGGATGTTTCTCTATTTCGTTTCCCTTCTGGCAATTACTGCGTCCACACTCGATGACGATCGAATATATATATATATATATATATATATATATATATATATATATATATATATATATATATATATATATATATATATATATATATATATATATATATATATATATATATATATATATATATATATATATATATATATATATATGATTGCCCTTTCTCGAATTCTAATCCTTAACCAAGATCACTCATATGTTGTTTTTTCAGATTCGCTTAGCGCGCTACAAGCGCTTAAAACCCCTTATTCTAAAAACGCAATGGTATCAGCTGTACAACAATTTCTTCGACTTCTCCACTCCCGTAAGAAACAAATTATTTTATGTTGGACTCCCTCTCACGTAGGGGTAACTGGCAATGAAATCGCTGACAGAGAGGCCAAAATGGCCGCCTCCTCTTCTCGGAGTTGTTCCAGGTACCTCCCGGATGCCATTCGACAAGGCCGCCTCCCATCAACTGATTACTATCCTGCTCTCCGACGGGGCTTTCGATCTTGTTGGCAAGAGTGTTGGACGAGTGATCGGCGGGGAAGGAAACTCAGAAACATAAAGCCGAACATCGGTGAGTGGTCTTCCTCCCACAGACGAAAGCGCCTACATGAGGTGATACTTGCACGCCTCCGTATTGGCCACACTAATATCACTCACAGTCACTATATGTCACGAGACCCTCCTCCCATTTGCAAATTTTGCCGTCGCCACACCCCGCAATCTGTTCATCATATCTTCATTGATTGTTCCCATCTGGACCCTATTCGCTGTCGTTATTTTCCTACTTTACGGTCCATAACACCTTCTAAAAGATTATCCCATATCTTATCTGAATCTTCCCACTTTAGCAGTAACACTATTTTCTTGTATCTTCAAGAAGTGAATATTCTTTATAGCATTTGATTTTGTTATGTAATCTTAAGACTATTAATAATACAAGGATAAAATTTTATTTAGTTTTTATTTATTTTGACTGACTGAATATTCATTTCACCAATCAAATCTTTCTTTGACATTTGAAACATATATGACAGGCCCTCCCATGGTGCTGATTCTTCAGTCCAGTATGGCCCCCTTCTTTGTGAGCGGAGGTGGGTGCTTTACACTAACTAAAAAATAAAAATATATATATATATATATATATATATATATATATATATATATATATATATATATATATATATATATATATATATATATATATATATATATATATATATATATATATATATATATATAATATATTCAGGCTGAAAATTATATAGATTATTCAGATCTTTAAGAAAACTTCTTGGCGCGTCTAATATGAGTGGACAGTACACTGGACTACAGAAAATAATTAAAGATATAGTTCCAACAGCTGAGTACGTACATTGTGCAGCACATAACCTGAATCTTGTGCTGAATGATTCAGTCTCTAACATTACCGAGGTTAGTCAATTTTATGATATTGTTCAGCAAACGTATGTTTTCTTTAGCGGAAGTTTACCCCGTTGGCAAACTCCCAACAAAACACTAGAAGGAGAACCGGCAAGGAAAAAGAATAACAAAAAGTTGTGTCCGACAAGATGGGCATCACGAAATGATTGCCTTTTGGCATTGAAAAAAAACTTTCAATGTGTAATGAAGTGTCTAACGAAAATTATACTGTCTAGTCACAATAAACAGGAAGTAGAACAGGCCCTCGCCATTAGGAAACATCTGTAAAATTAGAAGTTAAGAAAAAAAAACTTTCGCAAAACATTTTTATTTAAAAAAAAAAATAGTACAAAAGATCTACATATAAAAATACAAAACCTAAAATAAACTAAATTTCCATATATATATATATATATATATATATAGTATATATATATATATATATATATATATATATATATATATATATATATATATATATATATATATATATATATATATATATATATATATATATATATATATAGTATATATATAAAAATAAAAAAAAAAATATATATATATATATATATATATATATATATATATATATTTTAATACATCATGTTTTATATGATTTGTTACATTTATAATATTCTTTTATTATTATCATATCACTTAATTGATAATTGCAATAATAATGTATAACTAATATCCTGATATATATATATATATATATATATATATATATATATATATATATATATTTTTATTTTTTTTTTTATTTAAGTTTTTAACAATAAGAGTAATATAACAAGGCGTTTATATATATATATATATATATATATATATATATATATATATATATCTTTCTTCTTTCTTCACCTTCCTCTTTGCCCCAAGATTGGGGGTAAGGTGCTGTACAAGCATCGGAAAAGAAAAGCAGTAGGAGAACATGACAAACGTCGAAAAGAAAGCCCAGCCTTACCGCCCCCTCTGTACCATTAATTAGTGAGAGCTCGTCACAGACAGAAAATCCACCCTAGAGCATCATGGGACCGCGACGGACCCTCACTATGGTAAATCGTCAATGTAAGGGTTCATCCCCTGGCCCAGGTGGGCCACAACCATGCCCCCATACAAAACCCTGCCATTCTCTCCTATCATGCACCTTTATTCTCGCCTCTGCCAAACTCACATTTCTCTCCTTCAGACATTCGTTTACTGACTCAATCCACTTTCTCTTCGGTCTCCCAGCCGGTCGGTTCCCAACACACTTACCACTATACATCCGCTTAACCAACCGACTATCATTCATCCTTTCCACATGACCAAACCATCTCAACATACTTTCATTTATTCTCTCATTTACCCCTTTCTTCACACCACACCACTCTCTAATACGTTCATTCCTCTCTTTATCAATTCTTCTCACACCTAGCACACCCCTAAGATTGTCCATCTGAACACATTGAACTTTAGATCTATACTTCTTATTCCAGACCATAGTCTCACTACCATACAATAACACAGGTAACAACATACCTTCATGTAAGACTCTAGCGCACTCAAGACTTAGTCCCTTTACATTCACCAACGATTTAATTGCACCAGCCACCTTCCTGCCATTCACAACTTTCCTACTACACTCTGCATCACCCGTTCCCTTCTCATCCAACACATACCCTAAATATTTAAACTCAGACACTTGCTCCAGCTGCTCACCATCTAACATAACTACACACTGAGGACTGTCCTCACTCACAACCCTAACCTTACTCTTATCCACGTTTACTTTCAAGCCCCTCCTTTTACACACCCTGCCAAATCTCTCTACCAATCCTCTCAAACTCTTCAGATTCGCCACACAGAACCAAATCATCCGCATATAATAGGTACGGCACCCTCCACTCATCTCCATTCTCCACCATTCTAACACCATTTCCTGCCATCCCCACCTTGAATTCTTTCATAACCCCATCCATATACAAATTGAATAACCAAGGAGACATAACACAACCC
>JABUQX010130577.1:0-2500 GCA_015478945.1 Trachelipus rathkii
GTTGTGCTTCGTTCAATATAATTTGGGTGTTTAACCGTTTTCGCATTTATCAGTAGAAACGCTTTTCATTTATGGAGAAACCTTCAATATATATATATATATATATATATATATATATATATATATAACTATATATATATACATATATATATATATATATACTCTATACCCTATATATATATGTAACATATATATATCATATATATAACTACTATATATATATATATCCAGGGGCATGTGCTATATATAGAGTAGGCCGGGTAGGTAGCTCCTACCCAATATTTTAAGGTTTTAAATAATTGAAATTAAATTGTAAGTATACTAAATTATTAAAATTTTATATAAAAGTTAAAAGCTATTTTGCATCATAAAAAATAAAAATAACCACAATAATAATAGCTATAATATTAATTGAATTCTTTTAGAAATTCTCGCTCCTACTCTGATCTTAATAGTAAAATTATTTACCCCAGGCGGACGAATGACGTCATTTCCTACGTCAACTTATAATGGAGCGGGCTAGTCTGTCCTACCTATAATAATCGATAATATATATGAAATCTTTCGTTCTCGATCTTCCCGTAAATATGTACGAAATATGTGGCTTGTGGCAGTTTCTTTGAAATTTTTGTATCGAATTGGTCTGATTGTTCTGATATTGAATATTAATTTTATATAACTTTATTTTAGTGGTATTTAGCATTATATAAATAAAAAATTAAATTGAAAAAATTAATAAAAGGGTAAGTGTAGATTTTATATTAAAGAAAAAGCGCTTTAAAAACTTATCTATAAAACGAGAGCTCTATTTTAAAAAATGATAGGCCTAAGAAATTACTCAATTGGAATATGATTTAAAATTAAGTATTTGGGAAATATAATGAAAACAAGCTTTTCATACAAATAAATAGGTACGTATTATAAATATTAAAATATGTTTTTGATATATATATATATATATATATATATATATATTTTTTTATATATATATATATATATATATATATATATATATATATATATATATATATATATATATATATATATATATATATATATAACATATATACTATATATATATACTATATATATATATATATATATATATATATATATATATATAACATATATATATATATATATATATATATATATATATATATATATATATATATACTAATATATATATATATATAATATATGCTCTTAACTATATATATATATAAGCTCTGCTACTGCAAGTGTATTTATTTTTGAATTTTATATATGATATAATATATGTATATATATATATATAATATATATATATATATATATGTAATAATATATATACATATATATATATATGTATAATATTTAAATAATAATAACACTATTTCTATACCTGACTATCTAACTGACTTAGGGAAAGATAAAATCTCCCTATTATAACTATGTCAAAAATTTTAATAAAATTCAAAAATTCAACCTTGACCACATGATATAAACCTTGAAGCTAAAAATTCTAAAATGATTCGATAAATTTTTGGGAAATAAAGCTCTGGACTGTTTAAATTTACAAAATAAAATAATGAAATTAAAAATGTTTAATACATATAAATAGTCTATATCAAGAATCTTTTTACTTACTTATATATATATATATATATATATATATATATATATATATATATATATATATATATATATATATATATATATATATATATATATATATATATATATGCATATATATATATACTCTATGTATATTCTTGGTTCTGAGCGGAGACGGAACAACATTACTCGGGTTTACACGACGGTCAGGGTTTGTTCTGTAGGAAATTTATCAGGTTGAAGTACTTGAAGTATTTGAATTGTTGGGTAATTTTTAGAGATCGTTCTTAAAGTTAACTGAGTGTGGATGTGTTTAATAATGGGAGTATCAAGAGGTGGGGTGGGGGATGCGCGTATTGAAAGCATTAGCATAGCATAATGCTGGTGTGATTTTTTCTCCTTCTAGATGCAGGGTTTACCGCAATATGATACAGGGGACGATCTTTTGAGAGTGATTTGTAAAATTGTACAGACTATCATGTCAAGGGAATGAAGCTTATAAAAGTAAATTTTTGTTCATTTAGTAGATGACAGTGGGTAGCGGAGGCATGGAGGGGCATGTTATTATCCTGAGAGCTTTATTTTTACTGTTCCAGAATTAATAAAGCATCACCACTGCCAAAGATGCCTTTTTCAGACTAACGACAAGAGACAGAACATCTCTTATACTACCCACTGACTTAACGGACATCGGACACAGCTTCAATATTATCATTTTAACTTACCTTTGGGCCAGCCCCCTGCTGTGGTGGCTTTAATATCTCGAAGGTAGCCAGTTTCTAGTAGGAGGGGGAGCGTGAGTCATACAAAATCAAGCAAAGTATATATATATATATATATATATATATATATATATATATATATATATATATATATATATATATATATATATATATATATAATA
>JABUQX010130577.1:10000-24397 GCA_015478945.1 Trachelipus rathkii
AAATAAAATAGATAATAATAAAAAGTAATAAAACAGAAAATATAAAAGAAAACATATGTTTAATTAAATATATGAGCTTAAATAGTAAGCAGGCAGAGTTAAAGCAGTAAGCAGAAGTTAAAAGCAGTAAAACATAGTTAATAGCAGTAAATGCAGCTGGTTTAAAGACAAGTAAAGGCAGTAAAACCAAGGCACTCTAATCTCCTAGGTGTTTTAGGTAATTAGGGCTCATCTGTTTACTGCTTTACTCCTTTAAGGTAGTAAAGTATATGTTTTTAATAAAATTTCGTAAATTGTATAAAAAATGAATGAACTCGTAGTATTTTGAAAACGAAATTTTGAAAGTTTATCATTGGTACTATTTTTCGTTCACCGCGGGAATTTTGCGTCCTGCGGACGCACGCGGCGACGGTTACGCGAAAAATATTGCGCCTGCGGCGCACGCGGCGAGGATTTACCGCGGCGAATATTGCGCCTGCGGCACGCGGCGGCGGTTACGCGTAATTTGCGCCTGGCGGGCGCAGCGCGGTCGGGCGGTTTCGCAGATGTTCGCCTGCGGACGCCCGGGCTCGGAAACGTTTGCGATCACTTGTCTCAACATGTGTAGACCCTTTAGATATATATTCCCTGTCATGCTTATAAGCTGTTATAAAAATATACTAACCTCGTAGTGGAAGCATTCTACGCAGCTTGTTAATGCGACACCATGTCACGAATCCCTCATACTTTTCCTAGGTAGACACCCCATTATGAGGCCATTCGGGGCTCAAGGGGAGCTAGAAAAGGCTTGAAAAAAGTGCACTCAGTGTGGCACTATGTGGCAGCTCACCTTTGCACTATGGTGGCACTCACTTGGTCACCTGACCAATTGGCACTGCTCTACACTTGGCACTCCACCTTGGCATCATTGCACTCCATTGGCAATCACTTGGCATCACCTGGCACTCACCTGGCACTCATCATATTACTCATAGAACACTAATAGAACATCCCTAGGTACTTCTTAAGGTGATTGGGAACCAGCAAAGCCATCAAGTTAGCGTGGGGTCCAAAATGACCCATGGTGCATATGGCAAGGTTAAGGACGAGATATCATGGTCAGAACAAGGTAAGACTTCAAAAATAGGGCTAAGCCCTTTAAAGGAAGGACAAAAACTTACCTGTGGATCAAAATTTAGAACTCATGGAATACCAAGGGTTGGTTGAATAACCAGTGGGCAAAAAGACCATGAATACCAAAGGGTTGTCAGAGAAAATTTAACGATGGGCAAAAAAGACCCATGGGAAGACAAATGGGTAACCAAAAATTTCCGTGGGCCAAATTGACAAGGAAGACCAAAAAGGGGTAGCCTAAAACTACGTGGGTATATGAGGTCCAAAAAATTGACCCATGAAGAACCAAAGGGTTGGTCGAAATATCATGGTCAAAACAAGGTAAAGACACAAAAAAATAGGGCTAAGCCCCTACAGGAAGATCAAAAATTACCGTCGGCTCAGTAAGGTCAAAATTGACCCATGGAATATCAAAGGTTGGTCGAAAATTTCCCGTGGGCACTCACAAATATGACGGCCATGGAATACCCAAAGGGAGCCAAAAAATTACCTGTGTGGGCCAAAATGACCGCATGGAAAGCACACAGGCGTGGCCAATAAATTACTGGTGGGCAAAAATTGGACCCTGGTATTGGCAGCGTGGGTCAACCAGGTAAAGACATCAAACATAGGGCTAAGCCCCTAAAAGGGAGATCAAAAATTACCGTGGGCAAATATGGCCCACGGTCGAAAAAATTAGGGTGGGCGTAAAATAGGGGGGGGTAATACGTACAAGGTTGCTGAAGCAACCGTTTGGCGCACCTATATGTATGCTATCGAGATAAGGGGGCTTCAAGAGAGATACTGCATGGTTTGCAAAAAATTAGGGTTTGGCCAAAAAATAACGTGGGTACCAAATAATGTACCCATGGAAGACGGGAGGGTTGGTCGAAAAAAAGGCAAGAAATTGGGCTCAAAAGGTCAAAGGCCCAAAAAGGTCAAGGGTTCAGGTAAAATTTGGGGCCCAAAGGCTCAAGCCAAAAGGAAGATGTGTCAAAAAAGGTATAGACAGTAAAAAATTTGGGACTCAAAAAAGGTCAGACGGTAAGTAAAATCACCGTTGGTCATTTTGACCATCGTCGTGCAATATGTTATTCCTACTACCTCTCTCTCTCTCTCTTCTCTCATCGTCTCTCTCTCTCGTCTCTCGTCTCTCTCTCTCTCTCTCTTCTGTGGACTTTCGGGCCTCCTCATCTCTCGTCTCTCTCTGCTCTCATCACTCTCTCTACACATACACACTACAAGCACCACACACATATATATATACAGTACTCTACAGCAACATCATTAATCATTATTCGTTATTCATTATTATTGATTATTATGTATTATCATATTTATTATTATTATTATTATTATTATTATTATTATTTATTATTATTATTATTATTATTATTATTTTATTATTATTATTATTATTATTATTTATTATATATATTATTATTATTTTATTTATTATATTATTATAAGGTTTTGTTCCTTTAATATTATATATATTATTTTTTATATGATTATTATTATCAATCTATTTAGTTATTAATTTTTATTATTTATTAATGTTTTTAATTTATTTCCAGTTCATAGAACTTTATATTATTATAGTCACTTCAATTCACTGGATAGTAATATCATAAAAGCATTATGCTCGGCTTCTCATAAATACTAGTGATACATAGTTATTATTTCACATTTGGATTATATTTCATTCATTTTTTTTTTTTTTTTTTTTTTTTTCTTTTACTTCAGCCACTAGATTCAGGCAATGCCGTTTTCAAAAGGAGGGGGCAAAAAAGTAATAAATAAATAATAAATAAATTAAATCTCTGTTGTTTCATCAGAAGAAAGAGTATAATTTTACGAATTATATTCTGTGAACTTTCTACACACATTTTGATCAAACATTTGAAATTCAATCAAATGTCAAAACATTTGCAAAATTAAATAGAGAAAGATAAATATATTTCTGGGAAAAAAAAAACAGGTAAACGGTTTCAAAATTGAGAAGTTCATGGAAAGAAGGAGTTAACCCATAGCTAGTGATCCTTAAATTTACAATCTCTTCACACAATTTCATGAGAGAACAAGGCACCTCTTGTGTTAACGAGGCAGCGCAGTGGTGGAGGTTAGTTCTAGTCATTCTCGCGAGCACGCTGCCGTTGTTAATAGCCTATAGAAAAGAGATAGGGAGCTACGTCACGACCATAGTACTGTAAAAGAGGCGTCCCAATCGGGAAGTCGAGAGAGTAATGGGACAGGTTTATAAGACTCTATCCTTAGCTTCACTCTATCCAAAAGGAGGTGGAACCTGATCGACCCCAAATGGGAACAGTATTCCATGCAGGGGCGATAAGACCTTTATATAACTGGAAGATCTGAGCAGAAGAAAAATTCACGTAATCAGAACTGAACGAGAAAATTCCCAGCTTTTTTGACACCGCGCCATATTTAGCAACCGACGTGCTGGTGAGGGTTTCCAGCATATATGATTACGATTGTTTAGCCCTAGGAACTGTTTTATGTTGTTACGGGTAAGACAATTAGAGCCATCAAAACGGGATAGGAGAAGTTGGGAGGTATTTTAGAGAGGGAGATATCGAAAGAAGTTAGAGTCTTTAAAAGGAGTTGAACTTCACAGATGTAAGGTGCCGCGGCCACTGGAAAGAAATCGACCGAAAAATCGCAAGAATGAATCGGAAAGGACTGTAGACGAGAGGCAGATCGTAGATACAAAGCGAGGGAGCACAATTAAAGAGTGGAAACGAATGGAGTTGAGGCTCATCCGGCATACTAGAGTGAAGCAGAGTTAAGAAGTGCAGCTAAAGAAGAGTCGTTGATGAAAGTAGGAATAAAGTTGGAGATAAAACAGCAACGCCTTTGAGGAACACACAAATTAAATAAGAAAGGAACGCGAAGGGGAAGAGGCTTGCTTTCCACTCAACAAGAGCTGAAATGGAAACGATCCTGAAAGAAAACTAGACAAGAGTACGCAAAGAGAAGGAGGAAGACTCCAAAGGAAGGTAGCTTAGGAGTAGCGACGCGCATTGGCCATATAAAATATTCTTTCTCTCTTCCCCTGTCAAAAGGCTTTAGACTAGTCAAGCTGCTACCACTACAAGACTCCCATGAATACACTTCAGGGCAGAGAGACCATGAGATAGTTAGATAAGGAAAGGATTAAATCATCCCAGTGATCCATCCCCGAACGTGGCGAAAAGCCATACGTACGACTTCTCGAAGAAGGGACCCAATGAGAATTCTTAAGTCTGTGATCGAGGAGAACATGAGAGTTAAGGGAGATTGTCAAAGACTTTAGATTAGAAACCGAGTTAAGGCCAATAGGTCGATCGTTAGAAGGATCCAGCAAGCGGCTACCTGTTTTTTGGGGAACAAATGTTTTGGCCTGATAAAAGCGTGCGCTTCCGAGCAATTCGGGATCAAGAAACAGTATTAGTGCTAAGGTTTTCGCATAGAGGAGTCCAGAGTTCAACGAGGACAAGTAGAGAAAGGTCGGCAAGCTCAGAACAAGCACACTCGGTCAAAACACGAGGAGATGCCATCCGTTGGTGCCACTGAGCCTTCCCGTGAGACGTTATAAGAATGGGATCTCAGTATTTTCAATGTACTGCGATCAATGAGTAAAATGAATAGGTAGAGACATAGTGGAATGCAGAAGCCTGAAAGGTGTGGAAATGGTGAAGCGGCAGGAAGGGGAGGCCCGGAAAAATCGGTCATAGGGTGTGAGTGGTAATTAGATGAAAAAAGAAAAAGACCCAGAGAAGTATTTACGCAGGAGTGTTAGCACACGAACCGTCAGAAACTTTGATAAAAGAGGCGAGCGGACATGAGCGCCAGAAATGTTTTTAACAGAAGTTATTTGGAGGATGTTATTGGCAGAGAGGCCAGAAGTTTTTATCAGAGGGAAGGAGAACAAGAAGGGCATGGACACTTCCTTTTAGTGTAAAGAACGCTTGGCCAGTTGCCGAATGAATATTAACCTCCTGCCAATCGTATTGATTAGTGTCGATGGGCAGAGAGGCTACGAAACAAAATAATGTAGTTAGAGTAATGCAGGAGAACGAAGAAGTTTCTTTCCGAAGCGGCCTAATACGACAATGTCAGCGCGCTCTGCTGGCACTGGCTACGAGAAAAGAGCCAAAATCGGAACCAGTGGATTTTGGGGAGTAAAGATGAGTTATTGTGGAAGGCATGGGAAAATGAACACCCGTGCTTCATTCCAACTCCGTTGATTTAATACGACCGGCGCGTGAGTCACGATTGTGGCCCTACCGCATTCCTGTTCAGATCAGAATGCACGAGGCGCGTATCTCTACGAGACAAAAGCCATGATTCATTCCCAGGTCCAGCGCATAGTATTTGTTGGAGGCAAAAAAGTCCGGACGGGCAAGTAGCAGCTGCCCATTAGCCCCAGGACCCGATTCAAGTGCACAGGGAAATCGGAAAGGGTTCGACTTAGGCTTGCGGCGGAGCTGCTGGAATGATGTTTTATAGCCTTTACGAGCTACCAACAGATTGTGGTCAGAACTTACGGGTAGGAGTGGAAAAATGGTGTATTGTAGCGAGAAGAGAGTGGGTGAAGCATAAATTAATGGAGTGGGTTTAGAAGAAAATTTGGTTAGAGTAATCTGGGATGTGTTGTAGGTTCTTTATATCTCAAACTGGTTCCAGATCGTTGAGAAATAACAGAAATGTTTTGGACCTCCTTCCACCCCATGAATCAGTTGAGAGCGCCGTCCACGCACTTCAGTGTGGTTGTTAGACTTCGTTTGAAGTCTCCCTCAGCTAGGAGCTTGGATTTCGGGCTAAGTTGGACGTGAGAAAGACGTAACAGCTCGTGAGAATAGTAAGATTTAAAAGAATTCGGAAAATCTGTTCTATTAGGAGAGCAGCAGTAGCAGAAACACGAAGATAATGGTACAGTATGTAAAATGGAAGTGCCAGATTTTAAGGCCAAAGAACATTCTTTCGAAATTAATTTAAGGGAGTTCGAGATTTTCCGAGCACGTGTTTACAGGAGTATCTTATGTGTTAATGTAAGGCCAGACTCCGCCGATTCAAGGATCGGAAATTTAAAATACGTTATACGTTTGAGGAATGTTTAAAATTGTTAGAGAAGGAATCCTTGGCCAGCTGAGTTTCGGAAAGAAGTAAAATATTAAGGCATGAACAGGCCGAAAGGTGGGTTTCAAGATTTCCATGATTGATAGCGAAGCACGCACGGACATTACAAAATATAGAAAGCCGCCCTAGCCACCCGCAACCCAAGAGGCCAACCTTCTTACTCCGAACGACGTGACCTCACCGATTGGCAACATCTTCTTTAAAAAACTGGCAAACCCATTAAAAAGTATATATTTGTATATTATAAATATCGAAAAAAATAATATAACTAAATGCTAATACTTTAAAAAATATATATACTAATGCTAATACTAAAAATATATACACTAAATGCTAATAATAATTTACTAAATAAAAATTATTACAAAAAAATATAGCCTATAAACATGGCGATAAAATACTAAAACATATACATAAGCTAAAAGAAATTATGGAACTTTAATATAGTGAAAAAATAATATTAATAATTAAATAATATAATCTAAATAATAATAATATAATAATATAAAAGTGAATAATAAATTAATAATAATAATAAATAATCATTATAGATAATCAACCAAATAGAACCATAAGATTAACATATAACAATAAATATAATAATAATAGACAATAAATAATAAATATATACAAATATATATAATAAAGATATTTCTTATATACATTAATAATAAAAGCATAGTTAGATATTGAGATTAATAACTAATAATGAAATACATAATATTAATATTAATAATAATTATGTCAATAATTAATAATAAGAATAATAACATAATAATCAATAATGAAAATATACATAATAAAATAATAATATAATATCATGAATATAAATATTAATATAATAAATAATATAATAATTAATGATATAATAATTTAATATAAGTATAAATTAATTAACTGAAACATGACGTAGGCACTGAGGATAAAAAACAGAACAAAAATAATATAAAATAAAATAAATAATAAAATAAAGAATTTAGCACTAAAAAAAGGACACTGAATAAAAAAGAATAGAACGATACAGTTAAACCAAATTAATACCTTCATAAAAAAAAGACACACGATAGTAAACATAAAAAAGAAAAAAAATGCGACTATCACTTTGATTATAAAGCGGCACGTTAGGTCTTGAGAAATGGTTAGAGTAAGAATAGTCACAATGTGAACAAAAAGAAACAAAAAACACCTGAACGAGGCTGAGAACACAGACTTGAACAGTTAGGTGATATACTATGAGGTCCTACTGGCCTTCGCTGAAAACGGAGCTTCCAACAGCAGACAATGTTCGAATAATTTATGTATCTCTTTTTATCAATGATACATTATCGTGGAGATAGTCTTTTAAATTTCCCAAAATAAAGCTAAAAAGAAGTCGTTTTAAAAAAGAATTTTTTGAGGTCTTCCGTCGTAGCCACTCAAAATCATTAATTCATATTACTTAATTATTATTAATTCTATTATTATTATTAGTTAAGAATAATACTATTATTCATTATTACTATTATTATTATTTTTACATTATTATATTTATTATATTATTATTATTATGTATCGTATTATTATTATGTATATATTATTTATTGTACTGTATTCATTATTATTGAATTATTATTGATGTTCGTACTTTAAGATATGTGTGGACAATGTTACTAATTTTATTAACTGTTTTTTATTTTACATAATTAGATTCCTATTACTGTTGTTGATTCAGAATTATTCAATTGAAGTTATTTATTATTATTATTTGATTATTATTATTAATATTATTGATTTAATTTATATTAATTATCTATTTTAATCTATTTATTATTTATAGATTATTCATTATTATTATTTATACTATTAATTATTTATTATGTATTATGTATTATTATATTATTATTAGAATGATTTTAATTATATTATTATTTCTTATGATTATTAATTTATAATAATATCTATTAATATTATTTCATTTTTATTAGGTTAGGCATTGATTATATTATTGACTTATTATTATTTTTTATTAAATTGTTACCGTTTCTTACTATTTTACAACCTGTATACTAATCTTGATATATTTAATCTTATTATATCTCGGGAGCTCTTCAAACAGGATAGTACCACGGAAACTGTGTTGCACATTCAAGATAAAAAGACGCCCATTATCGGAATACTAAGGACAAATTAATTCTTAATGAAATTTGAATATATAATTGTTATGAACAAGTTTTTAAAGTATTGAACTATTGGTAAGTAATGTACATTTCTTCTGGTGTTTAAGCGATGAGAAAATTCTCCAAGGTGTTGTCGATTAAGAGCCACCTGAAATTTTTATTTCATTATATTATTATTAATTATTATTATATTATTATTATTATTTTGTAATTAACGTGATAATATAATTAATATTGGTAGAGTAATAGTAGCATTTATTCATTCATTTGTACTTCATATTCATATTTAGATATTCAGTACTCGCAGTCATTTGATTTTGAAATTAAATATATATTTTTTCTATGGGTTCAGTTATTGAATAAAATTATTATTTTATTGATATTATTATTATTTTTATATTTAATTATTATTATATTATTATTATTATTATTTTTTTTTATTTTATTATTAGTCTTTTTCTATTATTACTTATATATTAATTATTATTATTATTCTTATTACTTATTATTATTATTATTCATTATTAATTAATTATATTATTATTATTATATTTTTATTATGATATTATTATTATTATTAATTCAATTCTTTTACACTGCAATTCTCGTACTTTAGCCATATCATATTAGGCATAAAATTTTTACGTTTGACTAAACTATCTGATTCGTTTTATAAATGGGAGTATCAATAAATTTCCCAGATTTCCTTTTTTTGACATTTTTAATACCTATAACTACTAACAATTTTTCACCATTTTTACAAACATTTATATAGTACGTTTATACGTTTCTAAACAAAATGACGGAGGAATAATTCTAAGGAAGAAATTTATTTGGACCGTTTACCTTGACATCAAATTGACGAAAGAGGAAAAAAAAAACAAATAAAAAACAAATCTGAAATACACGACCACCACTGTCCTTTATGCAAAGAGTTGACGAGCACTGAAATAAAATTCACAAAAAAAAAAACAAATGAATGACTTGGAAAGAGATATTGCTAAAGTTTACGTTAAAAAATAAGCATTTATTGAAAGTGTATCATAAAATTCCATACGAAGGACTTATGATGGCCAGCGGTTGCCGCCTTCCAGTCCTTGCGCCCATAGGAGGTCGCCGGCTCAGTTCCGAAGAGTGCTGTAAGGTGTTGTCTGATATCTGTTAGGCGCCTGATCGCCTCGATAGGAAAAGAGACATCTACTGAAGGCCATAAGCCAATAATCTTCTACCCTGCCAGATGCACAACCCTAGAGGCTGATGATCATAGAAAGGTAGGCCTGAGAGGGTTCAAAGGTGTCGAGGACCACGGGGAAAGGACTCAGAAAGTCAAGACAGACTTAATCAGGGCAATTAACTAGTTAGTTAAAAGTTATTTTTCAATATGCTTAATTTCTTATGCAAATAGTATATTTATTTCATTTAATAATTATTTCTACGTCAATGACGATTCAATGTTGAATATGACAACTAATGTTAAATTTAAAAGTCCTCTGTACTTAACTGTTCATCGGGCTTAATTATTTATTGTTTATCATTATTGTATCCCTAATCTAGACAACCTTAACCTTTCTTTGTGAAGGATCTATTATGTTTTTTTAGGTAAACTATTGCGCGGGGGCAAATGTCCAATTTTCACATAGTCTCAATGAAATTTTTAGGGCAAAGATAGGAAAAAAAAACGATTATGTGGGACGGGCATCGGAATGACGGGTTATCACTTGATACACAAATGCTTTTATTCCCCTTTGCAAGGGGTGGGCTGGAGGTTTGTCTCCGTGGTCGTGTCCAGAGCAATCGTTCTTGGTTGACGTTGTATGAAACGACGAGTACACACTGGGGCGTCTACTGCCTGTTGAGTTTCAAATTCTGTGTCTCTCCGGATGAGTGAAGATGCGGACACTGGCCCGGTGTCGTTGGTTGGCGGTTTCATTGATCTCCCCTTCTGACTCTGTCGTTCTGCACTTTCCTGACTGCGCATTTCTGGTGGTGGACCGTAATAACATTAAGAAGGACAAGCTTTCTCTTTTCAAAGCATAAGTTTGGATATCTTCCCTGCCATTGTGCTGTTTACCAAGTAGTTGATACAATGCTCTTGAAACAGAAACCAAAAGCAGATGCAAGTGTGTTAGGCCTGACGGAACAGTCTTTCTGGAATGGACATGGCCCAAGGCTGCGAGTCGATGTGGCGTGTTTATATTATATTTGTATATAGTATAGGGTTATATTTATATATCATAGCTAACTATATCTATTAATATTATACTTCACTATATATTATAGATATATAATATATATATATAGTTATATCTATATTATCATATATATATAGTATAGTATAACATATATATTATATACTATATATTACTAATAAATGTAACGTTGGGACAAAATTTGCACTCAGAAACAAAGATAAATCAGAACTTCTATGTTGATACTTTTTCCTAAATTGATAGACGACATTGTTACTAATGAATAATAAAATAATATATATACAATATAATAAAATATAAAATAAAATGGAATATAATAATATAATAATATTAATAATAATAATAATAATAATAATATACATAATAATATAAATGAATATAATATTAATAATAATAATAATACATAATATATATCTCAATAAATTTTCGAGCTCGACCCCCGACTGCGACTGTTTCACTTACACTGGAATTTCGACTCCGACTGCACTATACACCAGGAATTTTCACTCCGACTGCCGAACGTCCGACTCTGCACTTGCGTCAGAGAATTTTCTCATCTCGCATCCCGCGCCCGTCCGAGCTATCCGCACTTCCTGGGAAAAATTGCAACGCATCCCAACGACTCCGAGCTTCCACGACTAGCCGATCTGCCGCTACCGACCCGACTGCCGGACTCGGCAGCCCTCGCATTAAACACATAACTCGTCATACCCTTCTAGCCCTACTATTGTCAAGAATGCTCTTTTGTCTCGAGCTCCGAAGCAGTCGTCACTTTAATAACAGTCTGATGCTAACCGTGGGACAGAGTACGAATAAGATACCAAGGGGCTGCCGGAGTCGCGGGAGAGAAGTCGGAGTCATGGAGATTGTGCAAATTTTTCAGGACTCTTAGTCGGCAGTCGCGAAAAATTCTGCTGTAAGTGGGAGTCAAGAGCGGGAGTCGAAAATTCTTCTGTGTACGTTGGATGTCGCTCGTAGTCGGCAGATCGAAAATATTGTCTGCGCTCGTAAGTGGCTAGTCGAAGTTGCGGGAGATCCCGGTAAGTCGAAATTTATAGAATTATTATACTATTAATTATTTATTATTATTTATTTATTTAATTATTATTCATTATTAGATTATTAATTATTATTATTATTAATATTATTATATTATTATAATTATTCATTATTATTATTATTTTATTATTATTATTTATTAATTATTCATTATTACTTTATTATTAATATATTATTAATTAATTACATGTAAGAAAAATGATCGGTGCAATTTGCAAACCCAAGTCTTCATTTTGTTTCTTTGTTGTTCAAATAATATACATATACTATCGTATATATAATATATATTATATATCATATACATATATTATAATATATAACCCTGATATATATATATATAACTATAGTATATACTATATTAGATAAGGGTCATTACTGTACGATAGGCCGTAAATGTGGCGAGCTGGATGTTCTTTTTTTCTGTATGCCCCATCGCTTTTTTTTTTTTTTACGCGAGGTATTAGACACCGGCAAGGTACCAGCCAACTGGGGCACGGAGAATGGCAGTTGATGCCGCTAATCTTGATCGCTGTCGCTTAAGGAGCGAGGGTGTGCTTCAAGTTTAATGAGAGTCTGAGGCGAACGTACGGGGCTAAGAAGAGAGTATACACACCATCAGAGATAGACGACCGAACCAGTGACGAACCTGGGTTGTCTAGTTCGCTGGTAGTAGGGCGAGGTGCTCTAAAAACAGCTGAAGCTCCCGGCGCCATTTTTGGTGCTTTGAATCCACTGTCCTTTCTTTAGACTTATACAGCTGAGCCGATCCGCCGAATGTCCATTTTTCTTATCTTCTTATAAATTAATCAATTAACTAAATCCAAATGTATGTTTGTTAATTTAATTAATTTATTTACTTACTTTAATAATAATATCAAAAAGAATCAAGTTTACCAAATAGATATTCTTGTGCTCCGCTCCGTAAAATTAAAGCAATCGTGTTTTTATTTTGGTTAAATTTTATAAAATTTTGTATTTGTAAAGTGTTTTTCTAAACGTTTCTCCTTCTCAAGTCTAGCAACAAATGCGTTCTCTTATCAGGGACCATCTCCTTCGCTCCAGCAGCGGTCAACTTCTGACTCCCTCGTTTGCAACTTTGTGTTGCTTGGCTCTCTTCTCTAATTCCTTTCTTCTAAGTCTTCTCTTTTCTTTTTCCGACTCAATCTTTTCAAATGCGTTCCATTCTCCAGACGCAGCCGGTCCGGCTCATATATATATACATATATATTATCTATATAGATTTATATATATATATTATTAAGATATTATCCATACAAGAATATGTAGAGACATACTCCATACAAGAATATGTAGACATATCCATACAAAATATGTAGACATATCCATATATATATATATATTATATATATATATAATATAGTAGTATTATTACTATATTTAATATATATATTAGATATAAAATATATATATTATATAATATCTTATTTACAAATAACAATAATTTCATCACTATCGAGTTTTGTAGTATAATTATATATATAATATATTATATATAATATATATAAAACAGGGTGTCTCAAAAAAATGTCTAACACATTGACTGCTTTTTGTTTTTTCAGGTGTACTACTGTAACAGAATGGCAGGAGATCAACTAAGCTTTGAAGAGAGAAAGTTTGTCCTTAAATGTTATTGGACCACCAGAAACGCCACGGAAGAGCAAATAATGTTCCCAATTAAATCACCGAGACAAAGCAACCCAAGAATATTAAAAACAGATGAAAGGTTTGAGTTGTTTGCTTTCGAAGAAGATATTATAGTTGTGTGAAAGATTATATCTAGTGGAAAGGTGATGGAACTGAGTTTTTGAGACATTGGAAAACAACCTCTCTCTCAATGACCGCAATTAGAAATTCAGAAAGATAGCAGATTAGTTACTCCAGACAGGCTGTTGGGAGGGGTGGCTTTCCAAATGAAAACGATATGGAAGGGTAGGCGTCGTAGCATAATAGTGATTAGGTTTAGAGAAAAGAGAGAGAGAGAAGAGAGAGAGAGAGAGAGGAGCAGAGACGAGAGAGAGAGAGACGAGAGAGAGAAGAGGAGAGAGGAGAGAGAGAGAGAGAGAGAAGGTCACTTAATGAAAATAGAAACCAAAGAGTTAGGGATAGAAGAGAAAAACACTGTGGAAACACGAATTAGCAATTATTCTATGAGATATAAAGGAGGCAACAATTGTGGCTCTCAAATAACTACGCTGGATATACTGTAAGACAGTCTGGAATCCGAATTGCGAGAATCATATTATATATATGATAATTATAAGTTCTATATATTTATATATATATGATTATATATAATTATATATATAATATATATAATATATATATATAATATAATAGTATATTATATATATATTTACTATTTATAATACTATTATATTATTATAATTAAGCTAGTAATAATAATAATATATATATATATAAATTATATAACTATGTATATATCTATATATATATATATATTATATATATATTATATATATATATATTATTTATTATATATATATATATATATAATATTATTATATTATAATATATATATATATATGTATAGTTACTATATAATATTTGTTATATATATATATGATATTATATATATATATATTATATATATATATATAGTTATATACTATATATATATATATATATATATATTAGTATATATATTACTACATTATATATATATATATTATCTATAATTATATTATATATTTTATATATTA
>JABUQX010130578.1:2500-22500 GCA_015478945.1 Trachelipus rathkii
TATATTATATTATATTATATTATATTATATTATATTATATTATATTATATTATATTATATTATATTATGCCTATAGGGGGTACAATTTAGAATTAGTATTTTCGTTTTGGGGGTAAGCGATCAAAAAAGTTTGGAGATCGCTGATCTAGACGAAAACGGAGAGTTCTTTATTGTTTCTTTCGAATTAACTAAGCTTTAAAGTTTAAAGACACGATTAAGTTTCTCTGACTTTTAATGAACAAAAAATGTTATAATAAAATATTAAATCAATAATAAAATAATTTTTATGTTAATAACACAGGCGATGAAAAATGTATATTACTAAACTATGTTACTAAATAAATAGTAATTGGTAGCTTCACTTTGGCAAGCAAACGAGGTGTCTATGGATCGATTCCCGATCGTATCCATTAAATGAATCTCCAACCTCGGCCGGAAAAGAAACGTGAGTTCTTTTCAGTCGCACATTCAAATGGAAAGAAACAAATGTATGTAAAAGACTTCGGAGGAAGAACATGACGAAGTTTAGGTTAGGTTATGTTAGGTCCTTGTATTTATATTCCATTCAAGCTTTACTTCTTTTTTGTTTTAAAATTTATCATATTAATTTCTTTTAAATTAATTAAATGTCACGTAAGTTCTCTCAAAAATGTTTTTCTTCAAAATTTATCAAAAAACGTTAAAAAAAAATGGAATTATTGATTTATAAAAAATAGTTACCTACATTAGCCCAAATTTAGTGAAAGAAATAAAAAATATTTATAAAGTTATTAAATATAAAATAAATCTTTTGAAAGTTTCTTATAATTAATTCAAAATATTTAAGCTGCACATTAAAATTTCAATTTCTTAGTATTTTGGAGACGTTTGAATCTTGCTAGCGTAGCGTTCAATTTCTACCTCTTAAGTATTTATGGGTGTTACACCCATATATATATATATATATATATATATATATATATATATATATATATATATATATATATATATATATATATATATATATATATATATATATATATATATATATATATATATATATATATATATATATATATATATATATATATATATATATATATATATATATATATATATATATATATATATATATATATATGTAATCCATAAAAATTAATTTCTTACAGAGCTTTTATCGAAATTTAAAACAAAATTTCATTTTCCCTTGTAAAAAGTCAAAAATATTTGTGCTTCTCCGCCGCTTATGGCTTCCTATATTGAACTTGGTTAAATGGACGATCCCTGCTTTTCATTTTTAATATACTAAATCATATGCGTAAAAAGCATTCAGAATTCCTGCTTTTGACTCGCAAATCCCAGTGTTTGGAGATGATGTCGTCGAGGGAGGCTGTGTGTGTGTGTATGTGTGTGTGTCCCTCTCTCTCTCTCTCTCTCTCTCTCTCTCTCTCTCTCTCTCTCTCTCTCTCTATATATATATATATATATATATATATATATATATATATATATATATATATATATATATATATATATATATATATATATATATATATATATATATATAATATATATTATTTTTTTATATATATATATTTATATATATGTAGTACGTATTGTACTTTTAATTCGAAATGTATTCCATCCTTTTAATTAGAATTCCATCATTTTAAATTGGATTCAAAAATACGTTCCTAAACGTTTTATTTGAAATCAAATCGATCGAAATAAGTCGCTTGGGAACAAAGACTTCCCGCCTTTCTCTTGCCCGTAAAGACTGCGCAATAGATTCCTGTACGACCTTGTATTGCCTGCATTAGAGGTTTGACTCATTCGCAATCCTACAAGGGCGTCTCAGTTGCTTTCTGCTTGGTAGACCGTAGAGTTTGATAGTGAAAACGCTTGTGTGAGAACATGGTTCTTTTAACCTTTCTACTGTCATGATATATATATATATATATATATATATATATATATATATATATATATATGTATATATATATATATATATATATATAAATATATATATATATATATATATATATATATATATATATATATATATATATATATATATATATATATATATATATATATATATCAAATATTCCTGTTGTGATTGATCCGGTTTACCTAGCTGGAAATTAATAAAATATGGTGAATCTATATCGACCACCACTCACCCAATTATATATATATATATATATATATATATATATATATATATATATATATATATATATATATATATATATATATATATATATATATATATATATATATATATATATATATATATATATATATATATAATATATATATTACATACTTAAAAGAATGTAATTATGTTGATAATTGCATTCTTCCGATGTACTTATAATTATAATTTACAGAGTATAGACATTTTATATCTTAAGTAAAGGAGTCAACTCCACAATTGAAGCGAAGCTAAAACATTTATAAGTATGGCATTTGTAAAGGGCCTATAAGAGGTATGTGTAAAATGTGAATGTTCTTTTCAGTATATCATTGATGTGTATCCTTCTAATTAACCATTATGTAATTATTAAATGAAACATGATTCTATTATGTATTTAGATGGAATAAGCCATCAGGTAAAATATGTTTTTGATGTATTGTTTTTATGTTTATGAATGCTAATCATGCAACCACATGCCTTTCAAGCAAATATGTATTTCATTAGTAATTTCAAGCAAATATGTATTTCATTAGTAATTATTAATACCTTCATTTAATTCCAGCAATTAGATTTTATTGTGTACTTTTCTTATCAAAAGTTTATTATCCCTTAGGTGTTTTTTATATGGATCTTGTTTTGTGATTTGAGTTTGTCTGTTAAAAGTCCCACATTGGGCGAAAATAAAATATTGCTAGAAGACTTGCTTCACTGCCCTTCTAGCCATAGATAGTAATAAGGAGTCAAGAATATATTACTATAAAGTGGCTTTCCCTTGCGACGGATTCCGAATCGTTCTTTTGAGATGGCAAATTCAGACAGCATGTCCGCGCCCTGGCCCACAGCTATTTACTCATCCAGACACCTCTTTAGGTCCAATAAAGTGGGCATATGTACCCGTAAGAGAGACAGATACAATTAAATCAACATTTGATTGTATCTACTCAAAAAATCATATATATATATATATATATATATATATATATATATATATATATATATATATATATATATATATATATATATATAAACAATACATATATATATATATATATATATATATATATATATATATATATATATATATATATATATATATATAAAGGCCTATAATTCTTAAACTAGCTAGTTAAATGGTTAGGGACTATTAAAATAATAATTCAGGTGGATCCACCGTTAATTTAAGCCAATAATAAAAAATTCGATTTTTTATTATTATTATTATTTTTATTATTATTATTACTATTTTGTCCATTATTTGCATATCTGTGATAACGTGAATGAACGAATCATTCGCATTATCATTTTTATGGCCGTTATACATTAAATTAAAAACTTTCTTTTAAGAAAAAGAAAATTTTTGATTTAATTATTATTATTATTATTATTATTATTATTATTATTATTTACATGGTGAAGGTTGAAAGAGATGATCAAGGCCTTGCATCGTTATTCAACCACACTATATAAATAATTAAGATTGGTTTGGAAAAATATTTCCACACCAATTAAAATAATAATTAATAATTAATGATAATTTATCTATGTACATTTTATAAAATTTTTATAAAATTTTAAATATTTTTTAAATGAATGTCATATTCCGCGCAAAGCGTAAACAGGTTAAAGAAAATTTAGAATTAGGGGAGACCGGGGAAGATAATAACTAATTATCATATATTCTTTCATCTCCGCCTTCATTCTTTTTCTTTTTCTTTTCTTTAACTTGGCAACAGCGACGAAAAGTGCAGAAGTCGAGAAGAGAGGAAATCAGGAGAGAATTGCAAAGCCATCGACTCACAAAATTGTCGTTTTTTGTCGGAATTTTCTGAGCGAGAATTGTTTACGAAAAATTGGAGTCGGAGTTACCGAGAGAAATCGAACTAGACCGACAGACTAACCGGAGCATTGGAATGCGGCTAATGTAAACATTTCGTTCAAAACTTCGCCAAAACTCCACTCTAGAGCCTCATTGGAAACAGAGAAATTCTTGAAACTGAATTTTCTTCCTTTCTTCTTCTTTGAAACTACTTCTAACCTGCCATTATATATATATATATATATATATATATATATATATATATATATATATATATATATATATATATATATATATATATATATATATATATATATATATATATATATATATATATATATATATATATATATATATATATATATATATATATATATATATATATATATATATATATATATCTACTTGTATTAGTGTGTCACAGACATACGCTGTTTTTTTATGGGAAACCCAAAAGGGGGGGCTTAGTCCTAAGTGATAAATAATTTATATATATATATATATATATATATATATATATATATATATATATATATATATATATATATATATATATATATATATATATATATATATATATATATATATCTACACGTATCTACCCTATAGAGGGTATCCCCATGATTATTAATCCCCACCTTTGCTCAGGAAAGCCTGAGCAAGCCATATTCCCAAACGCTAATTAAAATTAAGATAATTTTAAGACTATATATATATATATATATATATATATATATATATATATATATATATATATATATATATATATATATATATATATATATATATATATATATATATATATATATATATATATATATATATATATATATATATATATATATATATATATAGGGGGCCATATAAGTTGGGGAAAAAACAAAAAATTTTATGGAGATTTTCTGTTTAAACGCCTCAATTAGGTGAAATAAACATCGCATGGTAGTAAAAAGATAGTCTGAGTAGTAGAAGTAGTAGCATATGAGATCTGCGGACAACATTTTTTCTGTTGAGTTTTCCACCATTTTGACATTATAGATTAAATAGTGGGAACCACCTACAACTATTTTTCGCATTTTAATAAAAATCTATATAAATATATATATATATATATATAGTAGTATCGAGAGGGTCCGCAGACAACATTTATAATTTCAACACTGGTTGACACTGCTTTAGCACGTATACAGTAGAGATAGTTAAGTGTCATACCGACCTATTGTGCATTATTTTGTGATTACAAAAAAAACAAAATGGCGGAGAAACCAATTTCGGAGATCGGAGATAACGGTGCTGCTGACGAAGAGAGAGATGAAGAGAATCTCGGAGTGAACGGGCAGTAATGACGAAGGTCATATTCCAGATCAGGCAAAAGGAGGGGGGGCGGAGATGAAACGCCCATAACCCAAGAAGCGCTCCCCCAGGGACTTCCCCCATCCTAACTCCTTTGAACCCAAGGACCAGTCAGAACCCCTACACCGCTCTTCTTAGCCAAGCATCCCAGATAGTAAGGGAGGGACCCCCTCCCCCACAGGTCGAAACTCCACCATACATGCAAAAAGCGGTTGCACTGGACAACACATTGAATCTACAGCTCAAGCCTGCTACTGTTGACACTACTACTAAAAAGAAAGTTCGTAGAAATTGGGGTGGATTCGAAACTCATAAGGAGCGCCCTATTACCCAACGAATCTGTTCAACACCGCGTTTCCAACGATTCCCGAAAATTTGAAGTTATTTGGCAGACATCTTAAGACAAGAATATGGAAAGGGATCTTATATCCGGATTTCATTACTTCTTTGAATGCACAGCTAGATGCTTTAGGCCCATTAAATGAAAGTCAAAAGATCACTTTTGCAAAGTCGGCAATATCATCCGATCAAAATAGCGAAGCAAGAAAATATATGCTCAGAGATAACTCTTTCTCAAAATTTACCAGATTAGCAGACTTTCTCGCCCAGTTAAAAATTTTTCTACAACCGGAAGAGAAGAAAACCGTTTTCGACTTAATGTTGGAATTTTTAGAATATAGAAGGGAGAGAGACTCAATTTTTACTGATTTCGTGTTAGAACTAAAAGACCGGTTAACGAAGTACCAGAGCCGCCTGCATGATCTGGATGATAAAGCAATCTTCAACTCCAGGCAGATAAACCTATTGGTTACAGGGAAGATCATTCAAAACGTAAATGAAAGAAGAGACAGATTACGAGAGAAGATACTTAGGGTATTCGATACAGAGATGAATTTAAATGAATTGATCGAAAAGCTGTCTCAAATTTCAAATGGAGCTTTATTAAAAGATGAGTATAGAAGGCCAAATGAGAGCCGCACCACTAGAGTGCTCTTGGCCAAAGAAGAATCGGGAGGGAGACAGAGGGTTGGAGTTAATAATTCATACAGGGACAACAGGGAACCTATGAAGCCAAGGTATGAGGAGAAGGGAAGGGAGGAGGTGAGAACCAGCTACACTCCTCAAAGGAGGAGAGATGAGGTAAAGCCGAATAATACTTTTCAAAAGAAAAGAGAAGAAGTGAAGACGGGGTATGGTACACCGAGATATAGGGGCACCTTAAAGATGTCAGCCCAGGAGTTAAAAGAACACTATGTGTGCTTCTTTTGTGAATCAGTGGGTCACTCGTCCCAAGCATGCCGTTGGGAATTGCCCTACTGCCGAGAATGCATGGCATACCATCGAAGGGGGTCGCAACCTAAGTGTAGAGGAGCACCGCCCTGGAGACCTACCCCAGAAACCCCGCTGATGTTCACTCCATACAACAGTAAGATGGACATGGACAAAGGGATAAGAGCGAAAAAGCCAGAACCTTATTACCCAGACAAGCGAGGGCCCAGGACCTTTCCCAAGAAAAAGGGAGGGTACAAGCCCCCAGATGGGAAGGTAAAGACTAACGCGAGAGTGTATATGGCTGAGAGCCAGCCAAGAGATTTTGAGGTGAATGAAGAAGTGGAGTATGGTGATGAGATGTATGAAGGTGAACTTTCTCATCCTCAGAATAGGATAGAGAATGAAAATTTTTAGAATCGGGCAAAGAGAGGAGACGTGTGAGAAAAAAGTTTAAAGATAGGGAGAAAAGATGGGAAGTTAAGAGAAAAAGAAAAGAAGTCGTACAGCAACCTTTTAGGCTGGGACGACACTTTTACACCAATGTCTACCTTGCTCCATCTTTAAGTAGTAGGCAGACGAAGACCAAAGTTCTGGTTGACACAGGCTCTAGTGTCAGTATCGTCACCGCCCGGCGGCTCAAACAATTGGAAAAAGAGGGAAACTTTAAAGCAATCCTCCGTAAGACCGATTTAGTAGTACAGGGGGTGAACAATAAGCCAACGGTCTTAAAAGGAGAAATACAACTATACCTTCGCCTACATAAAAAGCATTACCTCACTACATTCCAAGTGAGCGATAACGATGGAGAGAATAGTTGGGATATTCTTTTGGGTAGCAATGTTTTGTCTAACATTCCCATAACTTTGAACTTCTTTTCTGCACAGATGTCTATCAAGGAGGATAGAGAGGTAGACATTCCGATCTTTGCCGACCCACTCGGAATTTATTTGGTTAGAGAAGTTTCTGGAGGGAATCTTAAAGTAATAAGGGACCTCAAGAAAAGGGAGGAGCAGTTGCCCCCGGCCCGAGGGCCGAGAAGGGGGGGAACAAAGGATTCGAACCAAATTTTCGCTAAACCACCCGCACGAGCTGCGGATAAGCATCTTTTTCCTAAGAGGACCGCCTTGCCAGCTAATAGCGCACGCAACGCGGATCAGCATCTTTTTCGTAGGGAGGCCGCCTTGCCAGTTTAATAACGTACGCAACGCGGATAAGCATCTTTCCCATAGGGAGGCCGCCTGGCCAGTTAATAACGTACACGCCGCGGTAGAACCTCGCTCCTATAGGAAGGTCGATTTGTCTGTGTCCCAGAGGGGAAGACAACCTCTTCAGTTCGGACTTCGAAGAAGCTGCCAGTGCCTATACAGAGGAAAAGAGACAGGGAAACTGCCTTGAAAGGAGAAGCTCAAGGGGAGCCAGACAAGATGAAAAGGGACCAAGTGGGCTTCCGGAACCCACCCCTCACTCATCGCAGCGCTGATTCCCGAGGGGCCAGACCCAGACTCAAGCACACTCCCTCAGCTATGGAAGAAAATTTGGGCCAATCCGAAGATTTGGAAATTTTGGAGAGCAATGACCATGGAGGAGATGGTTATTTGATGATGGATGAAGAATTTAAGATAAATTTAAAGGTAATTGAGAAGATTGTTTTGCCTAGTCAATCATGCGGATATCTAAAACTCCGACCGGAAACTCAAGATGATATAGAACTGGAGCGAATGTGCATAATGACACCAGCTTTCACGAAAGGACCCTTGTACGTTGCGAATACAATTAGTCCAGTGAGGGATAACACAGTTATCCTCAGTTATATAAATTTGAGTGACAAATCATTTTATTTGCATAAAGGTGTGAATCTAGGAGAAGGGTATCCGATTATGAGCCAACCAATCCGGAGAAGCACAGACGATAGAGGACACCAGAGAACAGTTTCTGCCAATGTAGCTACCTGCTCAAAAGGTCTTACGAAGACAGAGTTAAGGCGAGTATACAAAGAAATTATTGAAGAGAAGATGTCAAAAGAAGAAACAGAAAACTGCCTTCTCGAAAAGCCGGAGTACATGGAGGAACTACTAGAGCTCCTCATGGACTACCACGATGTATTGGCACTAGATGATGATGCTGTCCCAGTCTGTCCGCTTCAGAAATTTAAGATTGAGCTGTTACCCGATGCCCCGAAAGTCATTTTTCGTAAACAATACAGATTACCGCATCGGTACTTGCAAGACATCGATGATTTCACCGATTCTGCACTGAAAAAGGGGTACATCAAAGCAGGGTATAGCCCCCACTCGTCTCCGTTACTGGTAGTGGCTAAAAAGAATAGTTCAAAGCCTAGAGTGTGTTTGGATTACAGGTACCTCAACTCCCATAGCATTCAGGACGTGTTCCCTCTGCCTTCAATCGACGAGATTTTTACGTCCCTAGGGGGTAATACCGTGTTTACATCCGTAGATTTATTGGACGCGTATAACGCCTTAGAGATAGAGGAGGAGACACAAAAGCTGATGGCATTTAGGACAAGGAAGGGCCTTTGGTGTCCCACTCGCTTGATGTTCGGACATAAGAATGCCCCAAGCATTTATGCCCGCACGATGACAATGGCCTTGAACCACCTTTTAGGACCGGTCGCACAAGTCTATCTAGACGACGTATTGGTGCTAGGAAGGAACGTGCCCGAACACTTTGAAAATTTGAAGAAAGTGCTCACTGCTTTTAGAGAAAATAAGCTTAGAATAAAATTATCCAAGTGTAGCTTCCTACAATCAGCTGTTTTGTACCTAGGATTCAAGATAGGAAGACATGGAATTAGCCCAGATCCGGCCAAGGTAGAAACAATGAAGAGTTTCGTCCCTCCTACAAATGTGAAGGAGACACAGAGTTTGCTTGGGTTCTTCTCTTATTTTCGCTTCCTCATAAAGGACTTCGCCGCGGTAGCACAACCTCTGTATGATTTGATAAAGAAAGATGTCCCTTTCCTTTGGACGAAAAAACAACAACAAGCTTTCGACACTTTAAAAGAGAAACTAGTGGTGCAGCCACAACTGACTTTTCCTGATTACAGCAAAGAATTCTTCGTGAACACAGATGCCAGTAATTACGGAATAGGAGGAGTGTTGTACCAACTGACAGATGAAGGGAAAGAGAAGCCCTTATCTTTCGTGTCCCGGACACTCAGGGGCAGTGAGTTAAATTATGATACGATCGAAAAGGAGTGTTTAGCCGTGGTGTTCTGCTTGCAAAAGTTTAAGAACACCATCTTCGGCTACAAAGTCACTATCATCACCGACAACCAACCTCTCTGCTTTATTTTTAGAAATAAGCAGCAGACCGGCCGTTTAGCTCGATGGAATCTCTTAGTAAACAGTTTCTCACCCACCATAGTGTATAAAAAGAAGAACAACGTTGCCCCCGACTATCTGAGTAGGCATCCGGCATCTAATGTGTTCCTGGTCAAAGAAATAGCGAAGACAGAGAAAGCAAAGAAAGCAGAAACAACAGAAAAGCTCCCTCGAATAGATTTCGCACTGAGTCGGGAAAATTTCATCAAAGAACAACAGAAATGTCCCCGTGTAGGAAAATTGGTAAAATGGGCCGAAGAAAATCCCAATACACACCCACACATCTTAATAAAAGGCATCTTACACTACGCTGTGGAAGCAAAACCTTATCTTGTACATGTTCCAGATAGTATGATTTACAGTGTGATAGACCAGTGCCACGCTTCACTAGCTGGTGGACACGGTGGTCAGCAAAGAACTGAAAAGAGAGTAGAGGAGAAATACCATTTCCCTGGTGTTCAAAAGTTAGTTAAGGAATACTGTAGTCAATGTGTGTCGTGCGCCAGAACTAAGGGTCCTAGACCCCCTGTCGCAGAGATTAATAGATGGCCATTGCCATACACCCCTTTCTCACGCGTTCATGTTGACAGTATTGGAAAATTGCCTTCGTGTACAGGATCAGGAGCCAAATACATCTTGGTATTTCGCGACGTTTTGACGCGATATGTCGAATTAGTGCCTTGTAAGACGAGAACGAGCGAAGAATGTGCCAGAGCTTTACAAGAGAGGGTCATATGTAGGCATAGCGCCCCTCAACTGCTTGTCTCTGACAATGCCTTGGAATTTACGAGCCAGGTGTTTAAGGACCTATGTAAGGCGTGGAGGATAAAGAAGATAGAAATTATGCCTTACAAAGCATCTCAAAATGGTGTTGTAGAAAGAATAAATGCAGATATTGAATCTTTCTTGCGACACTACGTGAATGCAAACCACCGAGATTGGGATAAATACCTGAGCTTTGCCCAAATCGCTATCAATTCCGCGTATAATCGATCTATAGGGTCTTCACCCCACTTCCTGTTACATGGTTACATAAAGAGGCTCCCTTACGAGATGCCTGATTATGTATCACCCTTTGTAAATAAGTCAGAGAAAATGAGATTCATTTCGGACGAAGTAGATACGATAGTAGAAAGGATCGATTATATAAGAGATTTGGCAAGAGAGAAGTTAGAAGCGGAAACCACAAAAACTTTGGAGCAACAACATAAAAGGGCCAAGCAAAGAGAGTTTAAAATAGGAGATTATGTCTTCATTAGAGCAGTCAAACCACCCCATCAAAGTTCTAAGTTATGTCCCAAGTTTGAAGGGCCATACATTGTACAATGTTTAAGAGGACCTAACAAGTTAATGGTGTGTTGTTTAGATTCAGGCCGAACCTTCCCCGTCCACGTGGACAACGCCAAGGTGATCCCAGCAGAAAAGTTCACCGAGTCACACTTTGACTTCATGAATGACGAAGTTTGGAATCCCCATGCGGTGAAAGAAATGTTAAGCTCCAAAGAACAAAAAAGGGAAAGAATTGAGGAAAGACAACAGAGAAGCGACCCAGGAGTCTCTTCTGAGAGAAAAGAAGAAGAAGAAAAAGAAGGAGAAGTGGAGGAAAAGACGAAAGAAGAAGAAGAAGAGACGGAAGAAATAGAAGAGTAGATTGAATTGGAAGAAATTTCTCCTCCCACAGATCAAATGTCTTCCCAATATTCTTTCCAAATTCCCATGACGCCACAAATTCAGTCCGGACACAGCTACTTTCCAATTCCCCATCCACCACAATCTCAGCAAGAACACTACAACTCTTACTCTATCCCCCCACCTCAGCCGGTACCGAGTAGTACGAATTCTTGGAGCCATCCAACTCCCGTGCAACAACCGACCCCAGTGGAACCTGTAAGAGAAAGTAAACCCGTGGAAGAAAGAAGATTTAGCGATGAGATTGTAGAAAGAAGAAGGTACAGCGATGTAGTCGTCGGAAGAGCTCGTCCAGACGTTGAATTTAAGTGTTCCACTCCAAAGATTGACTTCCCAAAAACTCCCTCCAACGCTGCGGTGCGGAGAAAGGAGTTTAGACCATCTTTATCCCCTATCCAACAAGAGATTTCCCTAGAAAACCCTGTTCAAGAGATTCTTCAGGAGCCACCGGCACACGAAGGTGAGGTGTATGGAGCCTACGGTGGAGCCCCTCCAAGAGCAAATTCCCCTGTGAAATCTCCAACTTCCCCAGTAAAAGATGGCCACCAATATCCCATTCCCCCGGTCGTAGATTCATCTCCTAAAGAGTTCATCCCAGACAACAGAAAACAGGACCCTTCTTATCGGCCCCATAATCTGTTTACTGGTCCTAGAGATTCTACACCCCGAGTTACCCGAAGTCAAACCAGGATGAAGGAACAAGCTTTGCAACAACAGCCCGAGGCAAGTGACAACACGGAGACTACAGCGAAGACTCCTGTCCAGCCTCCCTGTTAAATTGGATTTGAACACAACGGTCCGAGGAGGGAAAGCTTGGTATTTGCCTCCTGGTTACTAGTTCATCCCAATTTTGTATATACTGCTGTATATTCCTAGATTTAAGAGAAAATTCTTTTAGTTTGTAGAAAGGATTCTTCTTATTCTGTTAGTCTAAGAAGGATACTTTTAATTTTAAGGATATGATGAAAGTACATTTCGCTTCGCGCCTGTACTAAATTTTTTTTTAGTTAAGAAATACTTAGTAGATTAGGAAAAACCTTAGACTGGATTAGACGACGATCGTTATAATTTTAAGAATATTAGCTTGGATTAATACACATTCCTAAAAAATTAAGAAAATTAGTCGGGATTAATACATATTCATAAGAAATCTAATCTTAGATTTTAGATGTAGCTTCGATAGATTTTAGATCAGTTATAATTTTACTCATTTTTTATATAAAAAGAAACCTTTTAAAAATATGTTTCACTCTCAGAACAAGGGGGGGGACAGCAATTTTTAATACAAAAAATAAATACAAAATAGAAAATCCAAAAAACTTTTCTATTTAAGAAAACAAAAAAAATAAGTAACGAGTAAGTAAGTAAGTAATAAAAATTAATTTAGTAATTAAACAACTAATAAGAATTAAAGTAAGTAAGTAAGTAACTAAATACTAAATAGTATATAAAATTAAGTTTAAAGAACTCTTACATTTAGATTTTAATTCTACTAACTCGATTATAGTTAAGAAACTAGTTAGGTTAGGTAATAAGACGCGAACGCTTTAACTAACCAATTAATTTTAAACAATTATTAGACATAATTAGGCGACCTTTAAATATATCAAAACCAAGAAAAGTATAAAGTATAAATATTTCAGAAATGAATTTCGGAATACCAGTTTTGTTTGCTAATCTCATCATGCGTATCAACATGCCAAAGCAACCTCATAAATGAAAAAGAAGAAACGAAGATTCTACCTGGTTTAGTTCTATATCGTACAGGAGAAGTTAATTTCATAGATGGATACCTCGATCTAGTTATCTCCTTAGAATGCCCCCCAGACATCAAAGAAACTATCATCAAGACGACTAAACTAGTAACCAACGTCAAAGAATCATTTCTACCATCGTTCGAAACCATGTTTCTAAATGTTTCAACACATCAAAGGGCTCACCAATGGGAATTTAAACTTATGACCATTCGAGTAAAAGTGTTAGCCCAGAAACTGAACGAAGTAAGTGAACTACCTTGGATCTCTGCAAGATCAAAAAGGAAGCGAGCCGCTTTTGAATTTGGAGGAGACGTCCTCAACATTCTTTTTGGCACCGCTACCGATAAACAGGTAAAACTACTTCGAAAAAAGATCAACATTTTAGGTAATTATGCCTCTACCTCAAATTTATTACTGAATTAAAGGAACAATTGAAAGCGAATACTCGTACTTTAATAAATTTTAGGGATAGCTTACAAAAATTGATAGAGTTTCAGAATAGTCTAAGTGCTAGCACAATATAATAAACCAATTGGGAAGCATCAGGGCGTTAATAAATTTAATTGAACAACCGTTCATAACATTCCACCAAATCCATCCATTAGTGTAAATCACTCCAATCGCTAAAACATAAATCAACCAACTCACAACTTTTCTCCCATTTCTATTGCCTTTCATCTAGAAATGAACACAGAGCTAAACTTCAACCGTCATTCCTCTCGAGAACAAAAACTTATCAAAACTTTTTCTAACCTATTCCTTGGACTAATTCAATCTGCAACTAGCCCTATGACTATCACCTTAATTCTTTTATCTCAATGAGAGAAATCGGTTCCTACTAAACTAATACCTTTCTACCCACTCCTTAAAATTAACTCACTAGTTCGAGTCTATGTACAAAGACGCCAAATAGTTACTTTCTTTTGTAAATTACGGTAGATCGGAAGTACACTTACCTTAAAGAATCAGCCCATGATCTTTGTAGACATTTAGGCCAACTAGCAGTTTGCCCCCAGTCCCAAGTGTTTGCTTCCATTGATGATCAGTCTTGTTTACTATCTTTAATCTTGAATTTCACTAATGACTTTTCACACTGCCCTATCGCAGAATATAAGTCTATAGAACCTTATACTGTCGCTTTAGGACACTTCACCCTTATTTCTTTTTCATTAGGACATTTCACCCTTATTTCTTTTTCAGAAAAAACTAGGGCTTCCATCGCATGTGAGAAACCCAATTCTATGCAGCATGTCTATGACTATGTCTTTACTATTCCTCACGGATGTGCTTTCATCTCTTCTAAGTTTCAGTTTAAGAATCCTATTCACCTCGAAAAGAACATAACCCTCTCTTCCTTAATTTCTTACTCTGATCACGTTTTATTCAACTTCTTATCTCACGTTGCTTTACCTAACATTTCTTCTGTTTTGTTCCCTAAGTTTCAAACCTTAAAAGAAATTCATTGGAATCAAAGACTAGATCAATTAAATCAAACGATGCACCCTTTTACACCGTATTTTCCCCAGATAAAATTCATTCCATACATTGGAGGAGGAACTTCTGGCACGATCTTTTTCCTCATAGTTCTTGTCATTGCATATTTCGTTTGGACTAAAAGAGTATTTCTTTGCAATATGTGCCTGCCCAAAGCACCCATTCAAACCGAAAGCATCCCGCTTCAGGCCATCCCAACATCTAACGTACGTATCCAACTAGCACCTGAAGATGCTCCCTCAAATAACCTGGTTCAGATAAGATCTCGACCCAGCTCCCCAACTCCTGTCCAACGTTTGTCTTTACTTCCAAGACCTCCTATGCCTCTTCCTAACACTCGAGCTATTACTTCCTCTGAAAATCAAGCGACTTATTCGAATTAACAAATCAATCCTAAAGTAATGATTTTTTCCCGGGGAGGGGACCTTTGTAGTACGTATTGTACTTTTAATTCGAAATGTATTCCATCCTTTTAATTAGAATTCCATCATTTTAAATTGGATTCAAAAATACGTTCCTAAACGTTTTATTTGAAATCAAATCGATCGAAATAAGTCGCTTGGGAACAAAGACTTCCCGCCTTTCTCTTGCCCGTAAAGACTGCGCAATAGATTCCTGTACGACCTTGTATTGCCTGCATTAGAGGTTTGACTCATTCGCAATCCTACAAGGGCGTCTCAGTTGCTTTCTGCTTGGTAGACCGTAGAGTTTGATAGTGAAAACGCTTGTGTGAAGTTTTTATTGTTGCACCCTATTTTGTCAATGATATATATATATATATATATATATATATATAGTTACATAATATATATATATATATATATATATATATATATATATATATATATATATATATATATATATATATATATATATATCAAATATTCCTGTTGTGATTGATCCGGTTTACCTAGCTGGAAATTAATAAAATATGGTGAATCATTTATCGACCACCACTCACCCAATTATATATATATATATATATATATATATATATATTATATATATATATCTTAATAAAAAATATATATATTTTGATATATATATATATTATATATATTATATATTATATATATATATATATATATATATATATATAATATAAGTATATATATTATATATATATATTACATACTTAAAAAGAATGTAATTATGTTGATAATTACATTCTTCCGATGTACTTATAATTATAATTTACAGAGTATAAACATTTTTATATCTTAAATAAAGGAGTCAACTCCACAATTGAAGCGAAGCTAAAACATTTATAAGTATGGCATTTGTAAAGGGCCTATAAGAGGTATGTTTAAAATGTGAATGTTCTTTTCAGTATATCATTGATGTGTATCCTTCTAATTAACCATTATGTAATTATTAAATGAAACATGATTCTATTATGTATTTAGATGGAATAAGCCATCAGGTAAAATATGTTTTTTGATGTATTGTTTTTATGTTTATGAATGCTAATCATGCAACCACATGCTTTTCAAGCAAATATGTATTTCATTAGTAATTATTAATACCTTCATTTAATTCCAGCAATTAGATTTTATTGTGTACTTTTCTTATCAAAAGTTTATTATCCCTTAGGTGTTTTTTATATGGATCTTGTTTTGCGATTTGAGTTTGTCTGTTAAAAGTCCCACATTGGGCGAAATAAAATATTGCTAGAAGACTTGCTTCACTGCCCTTCTAGCCATAGATAGTAATAAGGAGTCAAGAATATATTACTATAAAGTGGCGACCTTGCCAGGATTCCGAATCGTTCTTTTGAGATGACAATTTCAGACAGCATGTCCGCGCCCTGGCCCACAGCTATTTACTCATCCAGACACCTCTTTAGGTCCCATAAAGTGGGCATATGTACCCGTAAGAGAGACAGATACAATTAAATCAACATTTGATTGTATCTACTCAAGACCTAAAATAGAATAATGAAATAACAATCTAAATATATAAAAAAAGAACTCTAGTAATAAAGATAATGTTGCCTTCACATTTATTCGTTTCATCCATATGATCTTTGATAGGTGTAGGCTGAGCAATTGCCTATCTACTTAATTACAAATTGTTAAGATGATAAAAATATCGGTCGATTGCATATTATTATACCGAGTGAGAGAGAGCGAGGAGACGCGAAATTAAACACCAGCCAATACTTTTTAACTCGTTACTAACAGTACAGTTTCTACAAATTTGCCTATATATATATATATATATATATAATATATTATATATAATATATATATATATATATATAAGTATATAATAATAATAGTATATATTATATATATATAATTATTATTATATATATTGTATATATATAATTATATATATAATATATATTATATATATATATATATATATATATATATAATATATATATATATATATATATATAATATATATATATATATATATAATATATATTATATAATATATATATATATATTTTATATATATATATATATATATATATAATATATATATATATATATATGATAATAATATATATATATATATATTATATATATATATATATATATATTTATATAATATATATACATATATATAATATATATATATATATATATATATATATATATATATTCTATCATATATAATAATATATATTATATATATATATATTATAATATATATACCCTCTTATTTTTTATTTTTTTTTTCGGGGGCCCAGCAAATAATCGTTTTCTTATATATATATATATATAAATATATTATATATTATATATATATATATATATATAATATTATATATATATATATATATAATATATATAGTATATATATATATATATTATATATATATTATTATAAACGCTCTGGACATTATTAACGGATATGATGCTTAAAAATTTTTAGTGTCTGAAAAATTTCGGGGGCCATGGCCACTGGCCCCCGGGATACGCCACTGTATATATATATATATATATATATATATATTATATATATATTTTATATATATAGTATATAATATATATATAGTAATTTATATTATTATTATATTTATATATATATATATATAATATATATTATATATATATATATATATATGAATTATATATATAATATACTATATATTATATATATTATATATAATATATATTATTATATATAGTATAGTATATATATATACTTATTTAAATATATAATTGATATATATATTATAATATACATAATATAATAATATATAATATATATATATTATTTATAATATTATTTATAGTATATATATATATATATAGTATATATATATATATATATAATATATATATATATATTATATATATATATATATAGTATATATATATATAGTATAGTATAGTATAGTATAGTAAAAGTTACCCGCATGAAATCTCGAAAACTAAGATAGGTTCAAGAAAACTAATAACATATATGGAATCAGCGTATGAAATTTGTATGAAAAATGAAAAAAAAAATTAACATTTTTTAAAAATTTTTTTTATATCTCCAAAACTAAGATAGGTACAAGAAAACTAATAACATATTTAGAATCAGCGTATGAAATTTGTATGAAAGAAAATGGGATTTTTTTTTTTAACTAAAAAAATACCCAGGGTAAACCGCAAAGATGCAAAGAGTCGGGTTCTCTCGGCCTCCCGGGGGACGAACGGGGGCGACTGTCGTCCCTCTCTGTCCCACGCGCTTTATCCCGTAAAAAAAATTCATATGCTGATCCAAATATGTTATTAGTATAAAAAAAAAATTTTTTTTGCTTTTTTTATACAAATTTCACACGCTGATTCCATATATGTTATTAGTTTTCTTGTATTTATCGTAGTTTTGGAGATTTAAAAAAAAATAAAAAAATAATTTTTTTTTTTCATTTTCCGTACAAATTTCATACGCTGATTCCACATATGTTATCAGTTTCTTATACCTATCTTTTGTTTTCATAGATTTTGCTTTTGGTAGTAGTTGGCCTATATATTATATATATATATATTATATATATATAATATATATATATATATATATATATAGTATTATATATTATAGTATGATATATATATATATTATATATATATATAAGTTCGAAGATATATATATATATATAATGATATATATATATAATTTATATATTATATATATATTATATATATATATATATATAAATATATATATATATATTAATATAATTATAATTATTAATATATCTATATAATTATATAATATAATAATATATTATATATTATATATATAGTATATATAATATATATTTATATATAATAATAATATAATATATTTATATATATATATATATATATAATACTATATATATATATATTATATATATATATAAATGTATATATTTATATATATAGTATTATATATATTAGTATATATACTATATATATATAGTATTATATATATATATATATATATTATATATATCTATATATTATATATATATATATATATATATATATATATATTATAGGTTACATATATATTTATATTATAATATGCACTTTATTTTTTTGAGTTTTTTGCTTTGGCAGCATTTTCGTTTCTAAATTATTCGTGAATAAAGGAGTCACTTCGTCTCTCGGGAATTTTCACTTCCAAACCTTTTGTTTTTAAATATTTTTTCCTTCGCTTGGCGATAACGTTTGTCTCTAAGCCTTTTCAGAGTCTTTTTGGGTTATTTTTTATTATTTTTTTAAAACTTTTGTTGCTGAATAGATATTAAGTACTTATAATGTGTAAAAAAAAAAGAAAAAAAATAGCTTTGAAGACTTTATACTTAATTTATTTAGTATGTAATATACCGGATATTCTTAAAGTCTCTATAAACTTCTTAGAAGTAAAGCAAAAAAAAATTCTTAGCTTTAGGATATGACGTCAGAGAGAGTATATATCTCTTCTGGATTTTTTTTTCTATTTTTTTTTTAAACAGTAGACTCATAATTTACCTTATATTCGTCGAAGATAAATTCCGGATGATTATTTGCTTCTCATTTATACATATTTTAAATATATTATTATTTTTATTATTATTATTATTATTATTATTATTATTATTATTATTATTATTATTATTATTATTATTA
>JABUQX010130578.1:25000-27543 GCA_015478945.1 Trachelipus rathkii
TTTTGGCTTTTATATACAGGTACTTTATATATATATATATATATTCATACTATATATTAATATATATAATAAGTTTATACTATATATATATATAACTATATTATATATTATATATATATATATTATATATATATATATATATAATATAGATATATATATTATATGGACTCATTATGCAGTTTTCATGGCGCAGATAAATGTTTTTTTTCATATATTGTTAGTATATGGATTACTAGCACTAATAGAGGAAAAATGATGAGAAGAGATACGAAATTTGAAAAATATTAAAAAATCAAATCTATAAAGTTAGCAAAAACGTTCATTTTTCATGAGAAAGAAAACGGGATTTTAGTGCAAAAAGTGAAAATATTTAAGGTAGCGTGAAAAATAATGCTTGTGTGTAAAATTCGTTCTGTATTGTTTTCTTTTTCCATATATAGGTTCAGTGTATACATATAAAAACATATCCTAACCTGAACTTAGATGGCAGTAAGCACAACCTAACCTATATGGAAATCGACCGGATGCAGCTTAAAACTTAAAACGTAACCTATATGGATCGGGACCAATGCCAGTAAATTTCAACCTAAACCTCTATATGGATCTACTTTGCCGTAACAGATATTCTCTTGTTTTCGGGTAAAATTTTTTGCACTAGAGAAAATATCACGAGACGTCGCTCTGTCCCAGGAGCTGCCAAACGTACGATGCGTAAAAAAGCACGATATGTATTAAAATAAATACTTTTTTCTTTGTATTTTAAAAATATTTTGATTCGCTGACTCATTTAGCACTCAAATTTATTGTTAGTATCATATAATAATAATATATGAAAATAAAAAAATAAAACAACATTTATCAGCATCACGAAGCTCATAAGAATCTCTCTCTCTCTCTCTCTCTCTCTCTCTCTCTCTTTCTCTTATATATATAATATCTATATCAAATATATAAATTATATATACTTTTATTATTATAGACAATATATTTGATATATATATATATTATAATTATATATATATATAATATATATCAGAGGGTCGTGCCCTCTGGGTAGGCAAGGTAGGAATGTCGGCATGCCATACAAAAGGAAGTGGGAATTTATTTATTTTTTTATTTAGGAGTTCCAACAAATTTAGGTTCTATATAAAAAATAAATTTCTTACAGAGTTGTTATCGAAATTTAAAAAAAAATTTCATTTTCCCTTGTAAAAAGCAAAAAAATTTTGTGCTTCTCCGCCGCTTATGGCTTCCTATATTGAACTTGGTTAAATGGACGTTCCGTGCTTTTCATTTTTAATATAATAAAATGATGTGCCTAAAAGGCATTCTGAATTCTGCTTTTCGACTCGCTCATATCAGTGTTTGGAATGATGTCGTCAAGGGAGGGTCTCTCTCTCTCTCTCTCTCTCTCTCTCTCTCTCTCTCTCTCTCTCTCTCTCTCTCTCTCTCTCTCTCTCTCTCTCTCTCTCTCTCTCTCTCTCTCTCTCTCTCTCTCTCTCTCTCTCTCTCTCTCTCTCTCTCTCTCTCTCTCTCTCTCTCTCTCTCTCTATATATATATATATATATATATATATATATATATATATATATATATTATATAAAATATAATATATAATATATATTATATATATAATAGTTATATATATATATATATATTATAAAATATATATATTATTAAAATTAAGCCTGCCTGTCCTGAGAGAGCAAGTCACGGCAACGTGGCTTGATTATATATATATATATATATATACTATATTATATATTATATATATATATATATATTATATATATATAATATATATATATATATAATATATATATAATTATATATATTATATATAATATATATAATACTATTATACTATTATTAGATTTACACAGCCTATGTTTCTTCGCCTTTATATGTATCTGTTGCAGTTGGCACCCTTGTATAATCACCTTTTTTGAGAATTAAATACACTGAAAAATAAAACATTTTTATTATTTATTGATACAAAGTAAAAGATTGAAATTTTGAAAAGTTGCCATACAAGCATTTTGATTTTTTTAAGAGTTTTGTTTATTGTGTTGTCAATAAAGTAATTTCCTTTATCTCTGTTTGAATATAATTAAAAATAGACTTAACCCATTAAAGTTATAGAAAGTGCACTCTGGCTACGAAGCATATGTCATTCATAATAAAAATAGTCAATAACTTCAACATATTATATTCAACTATATAGTATATATATATAACTATTAGGATATAACATACTATACTAATATATATATATATAATGCACCTGCTATAATTATATATATATATATATATATATATATATATATATAATAATATATATTATATATAAATATATATATATATATATATATATTTATATATTATATTATATACTATATATATATATATATATATATATATCATATATTATATATAGTATATATACATATAATATATATAATATATATATATATATATATTATATATATATATATATATATATATTATGACTGTACCGAATCCGAATTTTTTATGACAACGC
>JABUQX010130580.1:0-2500 GCA_015478945.1 Trachelipus rathkii
TATATATATATATATATATATATATGGTGAGGGTCCCGAATAGCTGACATTTCCCCATGACTGGGGGTAAGGTGCGTGACATGCATAGGAAAAGAAAAGTAGTAGAAGAATATGACACAAGTTGAAAAGAAAGCCCAGCCTATACCTATTAGTGAGAACTCGTCGCAGTCAGAAAATCCACCCTAGAGCTTCATTGGACCGCGACGGCCCCACCATGGCATATCATCAATGTAGGGTTCATCTCTTGGCCCAGGTGGGTCACAACCATACTCATGCACAAAACCCCTGCCATTCTATCCTACCATGCACCTTTCTTCTTGCCTATGCCAAACTCACCTATCTCTCCTGCAGATATTCCTTTACTGACACAATCCACTTTTCCTTCGGTCTCCCAGCCGGTCGATTCCCAACACGCTCACCACTATACATCCGCTTAACCAACTGGACTATCATTCATCATTTCCATGACCACAAAACCATCTCAACGTACTCTTTCATTTATTCTCTTATTTATCCCTTTCTTCTCACACCACACAACTCTCTAATACGTTCATTCCCCTCATTTTATCAATTTCCTTTTGCTAATTTAATGACACCCTTAAGATTGTCCAATTGAACACATTGTACTTTTAGGGACTGGTACCTCTTATTCCAGACCATAGTCTCACTTCTTACTATACATTAACACAGGTAACAATATACCCTCATGTAAGACCCTAGCGCCTCAAGACTTAGTCCCTTTACATCCACCAACGATTTAATTGCACCAGCCACCTTCCTGCCATTCACAACTCTTTCCTACTACACTCTGCATCATCCGTTCCTTTTCTCATCCAACATATATATACTATATGTGTAAACTCAGACACTTGTTCTCAGCTGCTAACCATCTAACATAATTTCACATGGAGGACTGTCCTCACTCACAACCATAAACCTTACTCTATCTACGTTTACTAAACCCCCTCTTTTACACACCCTGCCAACACCTTCTACCAACTTCTCAAACCTTTTCAGATTCCTCACTCACACAAACCAAATCATCGCATATAATAGGTAGGGCACCCTCCACTCACCTCCATTCTCCATCATTCTGAAACCATTTCCTGCCATCCCCATCTCTAATTCTTTCATAACCCCATCCATATACAAATTGAACTAACCAAGGAGAGAGAGACAAAATACATCCCTGCCTCACTCCGCTATTAATATTATAATAATATATATATATATATATATATATATATATTATATATATATATATATATATATATATATATATATATATATATATATATATATATATATTATATATAGGAGTATATATATATATATATATATATATATATATATATATATATATATATATATATATATATATATATATATATCGATTTAAAAAAAATTAAAAGAATTTGATTTTAACTTTTTAAGCACACTTGAGACTGAGCTATTAAAACCAGGAATCTAATAATCTCTATTTTATAATAAAAATAAAAACATTTTCGCATTAAAATTACGTTATACATTTGTTTCTGAAACTGAAATATATTTGTTTGTAATTTGTTGCGTCTGCATCTTTCTTTATGTCTTCTTACGGTACTTACCGATAGCATTTGGAGATTAGATTCATTGAAAAAGTGGTATATTTTTTAGCAAGCGAAATAAAAATAGTTGAAACAAAAATGTTTTATTGTAACTCTGTAAGCACTAAGTTGAGTCAGAGTTGAAATTTTTGAATTTGACGTTGGAGTCGGAGTCGAGTCGGAGTCGGAGAGTCGGAGTCGAAAATTTTTGTTTGAGGAGTCGGAGTCGGAGTCAAAAATTTTTGTTTAAGTGGAGTCGGAGTCGGAGTCGGAGTCGAAATTTTTGTTTAAGTGGAGTCGGAGTCGGAGTCGAGTCGAAAATCCAAATTTGAATTTAAGGAGTTTAAGTTGAGTCGGAGTCGAAAATTTGTGTACGACTCCGCAGCCCTGATTAAAATACTTTATTACATATCTTTTTATTTAGGGAAAATTGAGAAAATTCGTAGAAGATGCCTCAAATGAAATAATTCTCAGATAGCATTACCTACCATTCCGATTCTAATTTTTTTTATTGCTCTCTTGTATAATAAAGCTCTCTCTCTCTCTCTCTCTCTCTCTCTCTCTCTCTCTCTCTCCTCTCTCTCTCTCTCTCTCTCTCTCTCTCTCTCTCTCTCTCTCTCTCTCTCTCTCTCTCTCTCTCTGTAGATCTATCTACATCTATCTAGCAGAGCAGTTAGCAGAGCAGAGCAGCATATATGTTGCTATATTATATATATATATATATATATATATATATATATATATATATATATATATATATATATATATATATATATATATATATATATATATATAATAAAAATTTTTTTTTATTATTTATTAAATATTAAATAAAATCGCGATAGATAAAATTAGATCTGCCCAAGACTAAATAAATATATTAAAATATCAATATTTTTCTTAAATAATAATAA
>JABUQX010130580.1:10000-22500 GCA_015478945.1 Trachelipus rathkii
GTTATTTCTAATTACCTCTGCTCCTTGACCGAACTCTCCAACAGCCTTTCTCTACATTGTTTTGGCTGTCCTAATTTGTTTCCTGTTTTTTATAATCATTATTTTTTAAAAATAAAAATAAAGAAAAATCAAATATAGATTGATATATACCAATATATATATAATTTCATTATACATATATTTATATATTCAATGTATATTTAAACAAAAATGTTTTGCTTTTAATTTATAAAAAATATAATTCCCCATTTTTAAAAGACACGAATCTATCTAATTCTTGTTGGGACTCTAAGTTTTTCAGCCCTCCCTGATTCAATGTCTAACTGCTAATTGATTTCCTAAGTTTAAAAACTTGTTATCTCAAAGCCTTATCTGTCCCAACTGGTAGCGATCTAAAGTGACAATGCCCTTTTAAAACATTCTAATACCTCCCATCTCCAAATCTTCCAACCCTCCAGCTATCTGTCTCTCTCTCTGTCTTCTGTCTTTCTCTCTGTCTTCTCCCTGTCTTTCTCTGTCTTTGGGGAGTATCTAAAAGAGGGACTTAGGGGATAGCAGATGAATCATTTCAAATGCGGGGTTCTCCCAAGGGTTCTCATAGGGGTCTTTCGGGGGTCTTGCGAGGGTCTTGCGAAAAAGCATTGATATTTGTTTTATGGCTCATAAAGCAGCAGAGTTTAGTTTTGAAGCAGTAAAAAGATTTCCAAGTTAGGCAATGTTATGATATATTGGTGCCAGTCGAAATAGAAGTCAAAACAATCTAAGATTTTTAAAGTGCTTAATAGACTTAAAATAAAATTTAAGTCTTTCTTATGTCAATACTGATATTGCAACATTATCCCCTGCTCCAAGGAATTGACTAAATTAAACTGCACTTAAACATCTTAGTTCAGAAAAATTCAAAACTAAAAAAAAATATAATTTCGATCATTGAAAATTTTGAAGTTAGAGTTACTTTTGAAAATTTGATTTTCATTCAATTTAAATTAAATTTTAATCTGATAAATTTAATATAAATTAATAAATTAATTTTTAATTAAAAACTTCATGAAATGGAGTTAAAGTTATTATTTAAATCTATTGGTCTTCTGTATCGACTTCACGAATGTTAGTAAAAGAAAAAGTTTTACGTCACCATGCAAGATGGACAAAGGTTCACAGTACTAGGTTAACAAAGTTATACGAAGGCACATTTAAAAAAAAACTTACTAAAATGCTTAAGGTTAAACATAAACAAATAACGTAACAGGAATACATTTGGAAATTATACACAAAGTAATTTGAGAAAATATTAATAAGCAAGCACTTTGTGAAAGCGTTAATATGTAGAAACATTAAAAACATATTAAAAAGCAAGCAAAGCAATGTTTGTAATTGGTTCATGTAATGAGAGAAATGTAAAGTGTAATCCATTGTTCTTTTATTTGTTGGACGGTACGACAATTAATTACAGGCGTCCCCATATTCAATAATCAAACAAGCCAACGTTCAAAGAATGGGTTTTTGTAAAGCAATGTTTATCGTTCGGTGGGCTATGTAAAAGTTTTACAAAGGAAATTAAATTATAATCTGATTTGGATCATTTTAACGTTATCTAAAAAAAATTTAAATTTATTATGGTCGCCTATTCATTCGTTAAAATGATTAAATATTTGGGTTAGGGTTATTGGAGCTGTATAATTACAATTAAAATTACAAAGTTAAATATTAAAAAAAAACGTTTCTGATTATTTAAATTAAAAGTCCATTTTTCAAAAATGCTTAGACTAATAACTGAGGTACTTAGTGTTTTCTTTAGAACTTTAGTTAAAAAGTTAATTTTTATATATATTATGAATAAAATAATAATTAAAGCTTAAAAATTAAAAATAAATTTTAATTAAAAGATTTCTGATTATATTTAAAATTAAAATTAAAAAAAATTCTTATTATTAATAAACATTCTGATTATATAGCATATATAGCATAAGGCTAATTCTTAATTAAAACAAAATTAAAAATAAATTCTGAGTAATAGTAACTTTATAATTAAAAATAATTCTGAATGTGTCTATTATATTTTATTTTTAAACAAAACAAAAATTACTAACTAAATTTTTAGTTTTTTATAGATTTTCTTTAAATAAAAATAAATAATAAATATATGAAATAAAGTTCCAAAAAATAAAAAAAAAATTTTCGATTTTTATTTAGTTTTCTTTATTTAAATAATAATTGGACCCTGGGGCAAAAAAAAATATGAAACGCTTTAACGAATAATAAAATAAAATAATAAAAAATTGTTAAGTATACACAGAGAAAAAAAAATCTGTAAGTTTTCTGTAATATAACTTAAAACTAAAAAGGAAGAAAGAGAAAAAAAAATGTAAAATGTGTAAAGTTTTTTATATTCTGTAAAACAATAAAAATATTTAAAGCCAGGATATAAAAATAAGAAAGTATTAAACTGTTTATTTACAACATATTAAATATTTACAACATACTAATTAGTGTTAATTAGTATAACTCCATCTTCTTGATGTCTTCTAACACAATTTCATATAAATCCTGATGTTCATATAAATCCTGATGTTCATATAAATCCTGATGTTCATATAAATCCTGATGTTCATATAAATCCTGATGTTCATATAAATCCTGATGTTCATATCTTTTTTCATGTTGGCTCTGCTCGATTAATCATGAGGTTCTGATAGAATCTCTAATCGATGATATCTTTCCAAATTTCCTGGTTACATTATGGAAATTTTTCTTTTATTAAGCTGTTAGAACTTTCTCTCTTATCTTCCAAAAGTTTTCAGATGAAAGTGGCCACCATTCAACTTAGTCTTTTTTCTGATAGAGATAGAAATTTAATGAAAAGATTTTATAGTCCAAAGTTATAAACTTTTATTTCAATCACTTATTATATATATATATTTTTTTATTTTCTTTTCTTTTATGAGTAGGTGCTTTGTTTTAGTTTTCAACTACTCAAATTTTCATCTTTCCAACTAAAACTTTCTTTGTATTAAAAATCTAAAGTAATTACAACTTACTAGTCCTCAATTTATCAAATTCCATATTTACAATTTTTATACTTTGAGGCAGGTTGTATATATGCAATTTTGGTTGAAACCAAATACTTTAGTTATATTTTTAGGCTTTCATCCTATCAAGAATGTTCTTGGTAGGACTAAAAACTAGGATTATATTTTCTTAATATTAATAGGAACTATTTAGTATATCACATGTCTTTTCATGATATATATTCTATCTGAATAATTATGTTCAAAGAACTAAGAACTAATTTCAAATGTTCTTTGATATGAGTTTAGTAAATAGAAAACTCATTAATATTTCTTAAGTTTAATCAATTTATGTACAATAAACTATGTTTTTATATTTTTCTTATATAAAAATATAAAAATATAAGCAGGTACTTCTGTTTCAGGTAATTGGTGGAATTTATTGAGAATCTTGTGAAAAATTGCTATGTTCAAATCTTCAATTTTTAGTGGTAGTTTTCAGTCACTCAATTCTTCTTATTCTCAATATTTTCAATCTTCCACCTAAATTTCCATATTTCTAATTTCAAATTCACAAGTCTATACTACCTCAGGTATTCAATTCCATATTTACAATTGTTTACAATTCTGAGGCAGTCTTTATATACATTTTCTTGGTCAAAACCAAATATTTTATACAAAAGAGTTTCTAGGACTAACGAAAAATAAAATTATATTTTTCTAGAATTCAGTGTGGTTGAATATCTTCCTAGAATCAAATTCTGTCTTCTGTTCTAATAATTTATTAATCTATTATTTTATCTAAAAATTTTATTCATTAATAGATTTTTTCCTAAAGTTTTAACTTTCTTCTGTGTCTAGTTTCCCATCAAGAATAAGAAAAGAACAGTAAAGACACTTTCCATAGGCCTTTTTATTCTGACTGTCTCCCAATATTCTTTGTTGTAGTAGACACAATTTAAAGTTGTCTGGTTGACTCAAACAATTTGTTCTTTCCTGTTGGGAATGAGTATGAAGATAGCGATTGGACAATCATAGTGTCAATACTTCCTACCTTTTCTCTTACATTCTTTTCATTCCGGAACAAAATTGAAGTCTTACGTTCTGTTGGTGATCATCATAATCAACACTTTACCAGGATTATCTGGTTGATCTTTTCTAAATTCAACAATCTTGCTAGTTTACTAACAGATGTTAGGAGAGAAAACAAATCCAATGTTTCTCTTTTTTTTAAAAAAACATTCACCTAAACTATGTGAAGTTTCTGATTTATTTCCTGCTTATTTCTTAAAAATATGTATGGGTCTTTACCCTATACATCTGTAATTGATTCTGTAAAATATGTGTGATTCTTTATCCTATACATATATAATCGATTCTATAAAATAAAATATGTATGGTTCTTTACCATATAAAAATATATTTTTCTTATATAAAAATATATAAAAGATAATTTTCTGTAATATGTATGGTTCTTTACCATATATAAAATATATTTTTCTTATATAAAAATATATAAATTAAATTTGAAACATATTTCTGCAATAACGTATAAATTTCAATGTGTTTTAGTGGTATTACGGTAACTTGAAGATTCCATTTCTTTCTTGTTGCTCTAAAGGTTCTTATGAAATCAATTTTCATTACAACTTCTTAACATTTCTAAGTATTTGATAGAAGAAGGTCTGAGATAAAAAGGCTTTTCCACAACAAATTTAAAACTTTTAAAATTATAATTTTCTTTTATAATTTCTTTCTTATTTTCCAACTAAGTTATAAACAATTTCTTGAAAGTTTTCATCATACATTTTATTCACATGAATAACTTTTAGTGTTATTGTTATTAGGGTGGATCCCTGCTAGAATTTGCTAGGGTTTACTCCTAATTCCTGTCCTTGCCAAGATAAAAGTAAAAATCTTTGCCAAGATGGAATATTGTCAGGATAATCCTGTTCTTTCCCTTTTCCGGCTATTCTTAACTCTTTACCCTTTTTTGGCACTTATTAAAAAACATAAAAAACACAAGTGGTTTTTAAACACACTCTTCTGACCATTATGTCACTAATTATTTTCAAAACAGAGTTCTTGATTTCCCTGTTGACTGTAATTCTTTTCAATGCCTAAAGAGGCTTTTCCTTAAACCTAATGAAAGTTTGTCATTACTTTCTTAGTTTTATCTACGAGTTCTCAAAAGTAGCAGCCAACGGTAAATATTCCTTGTAAAGTATGCTAACTTTACAATTCCTGAATGATTGCTAGAACTCCTTGGTGAATAACCGGCTTATCCTTCCAATCCTATGGAATTCCTGGTCATTACTGAGTTCTGGAAATATTAGGATTCTCTGTCCTTTTTCCACGGATGAGTCTCGAATTATTCTGTATCTGTTCTTTAACAGAATTATTAAAAAGTTTCGTTTCCATCTAGTTGTCTAAATTGTCACAACTTCTGACCAGTAACTAACCTTTTCTTAGCTAGTATTTATAAAAGAACCTTTCTGTTCTTTATATACCCCTATCTTCCTCTTAACAGGAATAGGCCTTCTTGGCTTTTCATTTTAACTTTAAATAAAGTGTCCAGATTCATTTAAAATCAAATTCTGTTTCTTATCTGGGGTCAAAGGTTGTTTAAACTTTTGCAACTGGAAAACTCACTTTAAATGTTGAACGAAATGTAAATGTAAAAGTTCTTGAAAGCTATCTGGGAAGAGGTTCCTATTTAAAAGGTTGTCCATTCCTTCTTTTACAGGTTATCTTCCTTAAGCGATCTAAGATATCTTTTTATTCTACACTGTTAATTTCTGATGTTATATTTTTCTTATCAGATCTTTTCTGATAGTGAAATCTTTTGAATCTTAAACTAAAGAAAACTATCTATTCTTTATTTGGAACCTTCTGTTTCAAATCAAAAATATTAACCTAGGTTCTTTTCTAAAACCTCAATGGTTAAATAGAATCAAAAATCCTTATTTTCTTTCTTTTCTCTTATCCTATAATCCATGTAGGCATAAGACAATATGTTCTTTATTAACATTTGAATATAAATTATTAATAAATAAACACCTTTTTTAAATGTTCCATGAGCAAGCACCGATGGGTCTTCTCATGTTCTTTTCTAAAGAAAATTGATATAAAGTTCCAAAGAATAGGTTTCTCATTTCTGACTAATAGTTTATGAACTATTTTAAAGATATTTCTAGCTTTTTCTATAACATTTTCAAAATGTCCGTTTTATTCCCATACTCTTCTAAAAACTTTTGTCACTTGAGCCTTCAAAAAGTTTATGAGGATAAAAGTTATTAAGATATCAGCTTTGGTATCTTTAAAGTTCATCTATGATTTGAGCAAATTTGCTAAATCCTTTGTAAAATTAGTGCAACATAATGTCTTGGTAATTTTCAAACAAAAGACTGTTAGTCTAAATTTATTTCCTAAAAGTAAGGAAAATAAATAAAATATTCTATAAAATTCTGTTTTCAAAACTAGAACTTTTCTTTAAAGTTCCATTTTAAAATTTTCTAGAATAAAATGTTATTCTAGTATTCTAGCTAGATTTAATGAATGTCAATTTAAATCTAAGTGCTTCATATTCTTTTTCTAATACTGAAGCAGTAATTAACTTCTTTATCTGAAACCTTCATTTAATATCAATACTTAAGTTGGCTTGGATAATCTCTTCTTCTTAAGAGTTTATATTTGAAAAATATCCTTTTCTTGATATTTGTTCATTTTTGACTGTTCTTTCTATTCTTTCTGAACAAGAACGTCCTTTTCTATTGAGTTTTTATGAGATTCTTCTTTAGAAATCTCCCTTCTGGTCTATTGGATGGTTTCTGTGGAATAATTACCTTTACCTTTCTTCCATCTCAAAACTGAGTTTATAAATTCTGATTTCTGGAGTTTAAACTCTAAATTTCTGTCTTATTATACTTTTTATATATATATGTTTAAATATATATAAAATATGTTTACTAATATTGTTTAAATAATGGGTAAAATTTACAAAGTCGCTTGAAGCGAAAACAGCAATTTTCGAAATTTCTGATTTTCTACTTGATTTGCTTCGAGGTCCCAGGATCATATTTTCCCGTATGAATTTTATAAATTTTACTATGAATTGTTAAAGCCTATATATATATATTATATATATATATATATATATATATATATATATATATATATATATATATATATATATATATATATATATATATATATATATATATATATATATATATATATATATTTATATATATATATATATATATATATATATATATATATATATATACATTGGTGATTTTATTGTAAGAAGTTCATTTTCATGGAGCTATCAGTGTGAGCAAATTTAACAATTTTTGAAATTTCTTCTGAAATCCAAATTTTACGTTTACTCTCTCTCTTTTCCGATGATCTTTCTTGATGAGAAAATATAATTTTATTAAATCTTTTAATGAAGTATTCTCAATCTTTTTCATAAATTTAAATCTAAAGAAATCTATTAAAGAATGGGTAATTATCGATCTGTTATGACCATCTTCTTTTCTTCATAAATGTTACCGCTTTTCATCAACACTATTTTTTGTCACATTGAATAAAATTAGGTGAGTTTCTTAACTGTAATTGTACTATTATTTTATTATTTGTACTTATTTTGTACATTTGTACTACTTTAAACACAGAGTTATTCTATCTTTTGGCATAAGAAGAGGTCTATCCACTCTTGCTTATCTAAAGATTCATATATTCATTAACAGTGGTGTGGGGAGGTGTGTTTCCATCTTGTTCTTCCCCAAATATTTCAATAACCATAGTAATGTCTTCTGGTTCTTCTTCTATTTCTATTATAGGGGTTAAAATAGAAGGAAAGTAGTCTAACACTTGAACATCTGTATGATCAAAACCATAGGGATATTCTTCTAGGTCTGGACCATTGTTATTCATAGAATGGTCTGAAGAATTCATTAAGAGTCTCTCTTCAATAATCCTTCTTTCTATGTTATCTATGAATGCTTGTCGTCTCCTAAATCCTTCGGAAGAAATATCACTATCTGTGTCTTCCCAACCTACTGCTTCTATACTTCTGTTAAGTATATTCTGGTATTCATATATACTCAGTCCAGGAGGCAAGTTAGGATTACTGTGCTCATTTGTCAGGAGCTCATTTTCTCTAGAGCCTCCCGATAAGGAATTCACTAATGGGTTCATGGGGAGTTCATTATCAAGAGGACCTCCATATAATTGATTCAAAATTGTTTGGCGTTGTCTGGTTCCTTCAATAGACAGACCTATGTTATTCATAATTGTATGGAGCCTCCTAGCTCTCTCAGAAGAAGTATCGCTTTCTTCTAATGCAGGATTATTAGTACAATAATCGTGATCTATCATATGTCGATCAAAAACTACTATCTGTTGATCATGTTCTTCTATCTGATGATGATCATTGTTAATAAATTCTGTTGGGGATTCTTGATGCTCATTTTCATTGTTGAAAGTGTCACTTTCATTAGAAATACCCATGATGTGATCTATAACTTCTGGTTCTTCTAACCATGCCATTAAAGACGCATCTTCCTCGGAAGGTTCCCATTCTAACAGGGATAAAGTGTCTATTGAACCATCCCATTCTTCTATGATGACATTATCCAAATCTTCTTCATAATCAAGATCTGAAAGAATCATATCAATATACCAACCAAAGTCATTATAATCTATTGGCGGTAATTCTGAAGGAATATCTTGCATACGATAAACAGTAAAATCATTTACCGAAGGATATATGTCTCTTTGACATACTGTAAAAATATCACCTAGGTTTTCTACTGTGGGAACAGTTTCATTGTTTATCCAAGGCACAGTGGCCATTCTATATCGATATTGTTCTTCAATAACAATATCTTCATTGTTTCTGTTGCTATTATGAAGTCTTGTTGGCTCCTCTAAATTCGGTTCGGTATGAAGCCAGGTATAGTACTCTAAAGCTTCCTCAATATTTGTATATAAAGAAGCGATTTGTTGCAAAACTCTTTCGTCTTCTTCTTTATCTTCTCTTTTCCTCTTCATTGTGATGAGCTATTTGTTGTAGTTTATCAATCTATTCAGATGAAGAGGAATAAATATTCCTATTTATTTCAAAATTAAAAACTCAAAGTTCAAAGTCTATCTTAAATATCTCTGATGAATTCATTCTTCATTCTTTAATATAAGAAACTATCCAAAGAAGTTTTCTAAACTATAAGAAACTAATTAAAAACTATTCTTTAAAAAAAATATTCACAAATTTTTTCAAAGTTTTTAGCATTTTTCTAATGCCCTTGTTAAGTAACTTTTCCAAAGTCTTTTCAGTCACTAAAAATTGTTCACAAAATTTTTTCAAAGTTTATAGCATTTTCTAATGCTCTTGTTAAGTAACTTTTTCTAAGTCTTTTCAGTCACTAATACTGACTGCTTTTAAAGAAAATATTTTTTATTTAAAACACAAAAAATATTAAAAAAAACATTAAGTGTTTCTAAAATTAATTAAAATATTATAAGTGTTCAATTTTAATCACTTTATTTTAATTACTTTAATTACTAATTAAAATTGTTCATTAAGATCGGTTACTAATTAATATTTAATTACAAATGTCTACCTCACTTAAATTTTAATTACTTTGTTATTAACTTTTCTAAGTTTCACAAAAATGGGAACTGTGTTCTCTTTCCTATTAGAACAAAAAATTATTATTATCAGAACGAAAATAATTTTCACTAAATTTTCTATGTTCATTTTTGATTGAATATTAAATCACTATTAATTGTCTCACAATAAAAAAAATATTAATTAAAAATTAAATGAAACTTTTAATCACTTTAATATTTTCTAATATAAATAGTGAATGTAATCTATTTAAACAAAAAAAAATATAAATATATTTTTTCTGAAGTCTTTGTTCACAACAATGTTCTATGTTGTTCTATAAAACTATATATAAAAAAATAGAATATAGAATATTTTCAATGTTCTGATTTGGCAATATGTTCTTAAAATGTTCTCAAAATGTGAACTTTTAACTCTAGTCTGTTCTAAAGTTCTTTTGTTCTTCTTTGTCGAAGGTTAACTTATTTGTTCTTCTTTGTCAAAGGTTACAACCTTTATTTGTTCTCCAATGGTGAACTATATTTTCTAATTTTGAATCAATCAGTCTATGCACCTGATCTCCAAGTTCTGTTATAATAAAAATCTTTTCTGAAAGTCTTGTGTTCTCTTGGAACAATGTCTGTAAATTTTTGTTCACTTAGAACGTTTAAAAGAATTCTCTATTCTTATGTTCTGGAGAACCTGTTCTCTAATGACCTGTGTTCTCCTATGACCTGTGTTCTCTTGTGACCTGTGTTCTCTGGAACAAATTTGTGTTCTGGGGTCAAGGGTCAAAAATAGAACCATTTCTTGTTCTATGACCTTCTAACTTGTTCTGATGACCTTTTAACTTGTTCTTTTTTCTATAAGGTCCTTTCTAATAATTTGTAACTTTTATATTAATTACAACACTGTAAATTATATAAAAAAAAACACTTTATATTTTTATATGTAAAAAACACAAAAAAAAAAATCACTTTGGCATTTTTAGCCACACAATTAAAAAAAAAACGAAATATTTGGATTTTCTACTTTTCCAAATTTTCTACGGATAAAGGGTTATTTCCTTTTTTGTTTTTACGATTTTCAAAGAAAATAATTTTTTACAGGTCGAGGGTCATTTCTCTAATTTTTGGTTTTGTTTTTACTATTTTCATGAAAATAATTTTTACAGGTCGAGGGTCATTTCTCAAATTTTGTTTTGTTTTTACTATTTTCAACGAAAATACTTTTTTATTATATATACTCGATTCGTACGACATATATAATACAAAGTCAAAATAAATAATGGTTAAAATAAATGCATAGAAATTGATTAAAAATAAAATATGCATAAAAACAAAACAAACAAAACAACTCAAAACAACACAAAACAACACGACAATAATATATATATTGTGTAGATATGTTTGTGAATGTGTTGTGGCGGAAAGAGCAAGAATTGAAAGCTTTGCAAACGCATTTCTCAGTCAATGGGACAAGTTTTATCGGTCAATGATACACTCAATGTCAATGTCTTTCCCAATGCTGTTTTTGTTTCTTCCGCATTTAGCTTATTCCCCTCTTCCCCATTTTACTCCCACAATTTCTCATTCAAGTTTTTAGTGAGTGAATGAGTATACTATATTTTACGATATTCACTATTTTGCTGACGTTTTTGAAATTGAACTTCATTCAACTATAAAAGTAAAATAGAGCCTTCCTACACACACAGTTTTCTTATTCTCCCCTCTTATGAGATACTGTTTATATTCGAGATTTTCCTAATCTTTAACTAACTCTAATTACTTTAATTTTAATAATTAAGGAAAACGGTTTTTACAGAAGTGATTCTCTAACTTTATTCTACCCTTTAGTAAAATAAAAAAAATTAATTAAGTTTTAATTAAATTAATTAATTTAAAAGTGTTGATTACATTTTTTCTATGTTTTCTTAAAAAATCTTCCTTCGTCGGAACAAAAAAAAAAAAAAAAAATCAAACAATTCTTTTATATTATTTTTGATATTTTTGCTTAAAAAAAAAACAAAAACAATAATAAAATAATATTTAACGACTGTAATACAGTGGTTTACACTTCTTTGTGTAAATTTAATTTCTTCTAGTTTTATAAAAATAATAAAAGAAAACTAAAATTTTTTCTATTTATTTTTACACTATCACTATAATAAAAAGTAGCCCTTTTTTTTTTTTTTTCTTATGGCTTTTTATATTGATTTTCTTGTCAATACAGCTTTTTTCTTGAGCTGTTTATTGTAGTGAGAAGCATTAACAGATATGCTTTACTAATGTAATAAAACACCTTTTATGTGTTGAAATTTATACAAGCTGAGTATAACACATATATTAAAGTCTGACGACGAGAATATATCATATACCATTTGTATACAATTTCCTACTCTAATTTAAACTTTTATGTAAGTGTATTATTTTGTATATAAAAACATACAATTTTTTATATTTTACGTACTCTACCTTACGTAAACAGGAGAAGTTCTGGTCGAAATTCAATGGAATTTCCCTTCTATTGGACACAGAGGTTTCATCTTCTGGATTGGTTGTTGACAGGGTCACACACATGACCGTCTGAATTGGACACAAGGCCTATATGGTAGGTTTTTGGCCTTGTTTGTATCAAAAAAATTCCTAGGTGCGATTTGGTCAAATATCTTTCCTTTTCGAACCAGCCATCTTGTAGTCGAATAAACCAAGTCTTGGAGTTAATAGGACAAGATATGACCATTACTTTTGTGGTAACGACCGTAACCACTGTAAGCGAGAAGACAATGCCTTCTAGTATCCTGTAGAAAGAGCGCCAGTGTGGTGGGGCTGGGGTCCTCTGGGCTGTCCCACTCAGACTTCACCACTTGATGAATA
>JABUQX010130580.1:27500-30000 GCA_015478945.1 Trachelipus rathkii
AATATATATAATAATAATATATATATATAATTATTACCATATAATATTATATAATATCTATTATATTATAATATATAGTAAGGCCACGTTATTGACTGGTTATTGACGGAGTTAAGTAGCGGAATAAGTGAAATAAAATGGATAGGCGGATATCCGTAATTATAGCGGATTACCGGAATATCTATATATATATATATTATATATATATTACATTAAATAATATAATATAATTAATTATTTATAAATATTATATAATATATAATATAATATATATTAATTATAATATATTATATTATATATAATATATATATATATATATATATATAAATATATATATATATATATATATATAATTATTTATAATAATATATATTTATATATTATAATATATATATAATATTAATTATTATTTATATATATATATATTTTATATATTAGTATATAAACCAGATTACAATAAAAAGAAGAAAATTTAAAATAAGATAAGTATATAGAACTTGGTCTCAATATATAGAGTTATTTAGCACCTTGTAGTTATGGCCTATATTCCCTACCACAACATGCATATAAACAATATTTATTATAATATATATATATATATATATTAATATACATTTATATTATATATTAATTATATATAATAAATATAATCTATTATATATATATATATAATATATATAATACATATTATATATATAATATATACATTATTAAATATATTATAATATATATATTTATATTATATAATTATATTATATTCATAATAATATATATATTTTTATAAATATATTATTTATTAGTGTTATTTGGGTTATGTGTGTCACGCCCTGACTTATTATAAGGCCTGATTATAGCTCTAATAATTACGAGAAGAGAAATTATTAATCAGTGACCAAAAGAGAAGAAGGGAAATATTAGAAATAAAGATATGGATTATAGTTGAACATAAATTATTTCTTATTTTGAAAATGGAATTGAATATTTATGTAAAGATATACTCTCAATATTAAGGATATTCTTGAAACTGAGAATATAATTTTGATTATATATACTTATTAAATATATGTTTATTTTTATCATTACTTATTATTTTTATATACTTATTTTTCATCATATATCAAATATCAGATAACTGTCTTCTAGACTTCTATGTCATTTTCGAATGCGATGATGTCTAGATTAGAATAGTGTGAACGATTGTTATACCTTTTTTTTTTCTAATAGCTGACACTGTGAGGTCTCGTTGAAGTTGTGCTATCTTTACATGATGGCTCTGGATCCAGTTTCGAACCTAGTCAATACTATCAGAACAAGTTTCGTTACGATAATGCAATTCTAATGCTATTAACGCACGTTCGACCTCAATGCTTTCATGAATCTGCGCCCTAGTGGATCTAGGGCAAGCTCTTCCCCTCTTTTCTCGTAAACTGGAACGGGTTATTACAAGTAGATCACTGCGGATTTCACATATTCTACCTAATTAAAACGGTTTTAATAAGGGGAATACCGAATATGTTGACTACCACTAAAATTCATCATTTTTTACTAGAAGATTAATTGTGCTTGCATTGTGTTGTACAGGAGAAGTAGCGGGAAGAAGTCGTGCCTCATGCCACAATCACAAGTCCTTGATTTGACAATATGATAATTATCAATACTATAGGATGATTAGGTTAATATTTATAGATTGGTGCCTATACCCATATAAGTTAACCTTTCCAGTATATAATACCTAGTTTATAACATTTTTCATACGAGTAACATTATTTAATATATATAATAGTTTCAATTTACTTGTTACTTCTATATTTATATCTAAATATACCTTAATTTTATATAATACGTTTAAATGATTTAATTCATACTAGAAATATATTATACGGATAATAGTGTAACTAAATTAATATTATAATTTGACAAGGATTATAACTATAATTTTAATATCAATATATTATATATATTTAATATATAATAAAAATTTGGAGTACCTATTTAGAATTAATAACTTAATTACAGTGAGTCATATTTTTGACATAAAATAGTTGATGTTTAGTATAATTTATAATAATATATAATATTTATAATATAATATATTTTATTTATATATATATTTATTTATATTATTATATATATATATTAATATTTATTAATATATTATATATATAAATTATTTATTCCAGATAAGTTATATTATATAAATTTTTACTTTTTTCTTGTCTATAATATTTATTAATAACATCGACTTGAGTATGTATTTTGAGAATCAATATAATGTGATACTTTATTCATTATTTGCATTATATTGATATCTTCATTTGTTCACTTAATGTGAATATAATTTTGATAATAAAGATTCTACAATACGTTTTTTTTTTTTTTTTAAAACTTCCATTGCTTTTGCCTTTTAAATATATATAATTATATATATATATATATATATATATATATATATATATATATATATATATATATATATATATATATATATATATATATTTAT
>JABUQX010130580.1:45000-47500 GCA_015478945.1 Trachelipus rathkii
TAATATATATATATATATATATATATATATATAATTAATGGTACAGAGGGGGCGGTAAAGGCTGGGCTTTCTTTTCGACGTTTGTCATGTTCTCCTACTGCTTTTCTTTTCCGATGCTTGTAACGCACCCCCCCAATCTTGGGCAAAGAGGAAGGTGAAGAAGAAAGAAGATAATATATAATAATATATATATATATATATATATTATATATATATATAATAATATATTATAATATATATATATAATTATATATATATATATATAATATATATATATATACTATATCTATCACCCACCTTCTTTCCCCAAGACTGTGAGAGCAAGGTGCGTAACATGCACAGGAAAGAGAAAAGTATATATGTAGAAGAATATGACGAAGATTGTGGATCTGCAATAACGATAGTTTGTTGCAATACCGCTAGCGATAGCGATAGCGATTCTTTAAAAAATAACAAGATTATTTGAATTCACATAACACAAAAAAATATATATATTTTAACTTTATTATATATATAATTTTAATAATATATCTTTTTTTAAAAGTTCCACTGTCACTGGCATGCCCTATTCTGAAGGGAAGAAACTTCTCTAGGTAATTACTATCTAGGATCGCAGAACTAGGATCGAACCGCGATCCATAACCGATTGCTCTAGCGGTAGTTCACTATAATTTTTTTTCTTAACCATAAAATTCCCTTTAAAAAGCACTAATAATTCGATATTCGATATTTCTATATTTTTCCGATATCTCTTTAAAATCGTATATATTCCCAACCATAAAATTCCCCTTTCCCAAGCCACTAAGTAATTTCGATATTCCGATAATTTTGATATTTCGATATTTCCTTTATATCGATATTTCGATATTCCGATATTTCGATATTTCAATATTTTTATAATTCGATATTTCGATATTTCCATATTTCGATATTTCCCATGCTTGCCGCAAGTAGCAGGTTAAATGTATTTTTCTGTAGAGAAAAATAACCCTCTACAGCGGCGGTAGAAATAGATGCGTAAATGTTAAAATTTTATAATGCAGTTTCTAAAAAACCTTTAAAAGGGAAACGATCTGCCTAATTTTTTTTTTGTGGTGAGGCAATTTGCATCTAAAAAGTTCTCAATAATTATTCCCGCTCTATTCCTCACACCTGCACCCTCCACTCTCACCTCCACTCCCTCCCCTCCATTCTCCCTTCCACTCTCCCTCCACTCCCCTTCCACTCCCCTTCCCTCTCCTTCCACTCCCCTTCCACTCCCCCTCCACTCCCTTTCCACTCTTCCTCCACTCCCCCTTCACTCTCCTCCACTCTCCTTCCACTCTCACTCCACTTCCCCTCCACTCCTCTTCCACTCTCTCTCCACTCCCCCTACACTCCCCTTCCACTCCCCTTCCACTCCCCCCTCCACTCTCCCTCACTCTTCTCTCCACTCCCCCTTCCACTCTCCCTCCACCCCCTTTCATCCCCTTCCCACTCTAACTCCACTCCCCTCCCCTCCCCTCCACTCTCTCCCTCCAGCCCCCGTTTCGCACTCTCCTCACTTGATTCCTCCAACTCCCCTCCACTCCCCTCCCACCCCCCCCCACTCCCCCCTCCACTCCCCCTCCACTCCCCTTCCACTCTCCCTCCACTCCCCCTCCACTCCCCTTCCACTCTCCTTCCACTCCCCCTCCACTCCCCTACCCTTATAAAAAATTCTAAAAGTCATTATCTTCAGTTGTCACATATCAATCTTATTATTTTCTTTTTAATTCTTAAGAGCATGTAGACAAATGGTTATTGTGGCCAGGAAAACACCCATGTATGATTTTTTCCTCTCTCTCTATACCATATTAAAGTCTTTTACCGCAAAGAATAGGGAAGAAAATAAAATAAAAAGATGATAATAAACAGATAAAATAATCAATAGATAAGAGGCCAAAGGGTGAGTATAAAGATAAAATAACAAACATGATTAAAGTAAAGATAAAAAGAGGAGATAAAAAATCATAAAGTTGCTAATAACAAGAAATAAATAGAAGATAAATAAGAAAAAAGGAAGCTGATAATATACATTAAAGATTTTACTATAACATGAAAATAGGAAGCAAAAAGAAATAAACAAATGAGTGTAAATAAACAAATAAAAATTAGCAAGAGAAATTAGATAATAACCTAAATAAAAGATAAATATTTTAATAATAAATAAGAGATAAATAAGAGATAAGGATGCAGTAAGAGATAAGGACGCGAAGATATCTTGGAAAATTTAAAATAACATAAATAAGAATTAGGGGTGAAATGCACAGAAGAATAGAACGGAATAAGATATACTAGCAGAGAATATACAAGCAAAAAGAAATATAGAAAATAACTAAGGTAGGGAATATAGAAGTAGAAATAAAGAGTAAATGTAATTTAAGTAAGGCAAGATTGCCAGTAAAAAAGAATATTATATGAACAATGGATAATAATAGATAAGAAGAATACAATATATGGATGAAATTTAACTTAGAAA
>JABUQX010130580.1:52500-55555 GCA_015478945.1 Trachelipus rathkii
TATATTAATATTAATATTATAGTTATATATAATATATATATATATATATAATATATATATTATATACTATAATAATTATATTATATATATATATTACTAGTCAAAAATAATATATATTATATAAGATATATATATATAATATTAGTCTCAACCTTCGAAAATTATTAACAGAATTCCATTATTTTTTAAATTCCAACCTCTGTGACAAACTTTTTTGCAAATTGTCATTGGATGTTAAAAATATATCCAGCCTTCATAAAATGTAATGGCAAATATACACAATACATGTATGGCTATTCCCTACATGTTACACACACATCGAAACCACAACACACAGCAATACGGTACATAAGCAACTGTGTAAGAAATGTTGGAAGTAGCACGTATATGATATATGAAAAGCTTGGTAAAAGGTGGCTTTATTTGCCTCAACATCCAACAGAATGGCCTTTTAATGATAAACTTCCCGATGTGTTTAAGAGACCTTTTTCTTCTTTTTTTGTATTTTCATGCATTTTAATAGTGTTTTCGTTAGTTACTTTTAATTAAATTTTTTTCTTCATTTTATAAAACTTTCTATTCATCAGTTCATATGATCTTCTTTTCTCCGAGAGCATAATTATCCAATACTTTTTCTTTTCTTTGTTATTTTTCATCTTTTTATCTTTTATTTATCTTTCTTTATCTATTCTAACCCTTTAGTTTATTTTTTATGATATTTATATTTCCTTATTATCTTTTCTCTCCCTAGTATCTTTATTGTCAAATCCTCTTCCTGTTATTTCTTTGCTATTTTCATATTTAAATTATCTTTTATTTATCTTTTTTCTTTCATCTGGATTTTCTTTTTTCTTGACTTTTACATTTTTATTTTTAATTTTTCCTTTTCTTTTAATCTTATTCCCTTTTCTCTTGATTCTATTTCTCTTTTCTTTTTCTTTTTGTTATTTTCCATCTCTGTATCCCTTATTTATCTTCTTTCTTTATCTTCTTCTAATTTATTATTAATTTTAACATTTTATTATATTTTTTCCTTTTCTTAATTATCTTTTTCTCCTAGTATCTTGTTGCCAATCCTTTTCTTTTTATTTCTTGGGCTATTTTCACCTTCCTATCAAAGTTAAATGAATTAATATTCTATTCTTTCTTTATTTTTATATCTTTATTTATATTTTTTCCTTTTCTTATTATCTTTTTCTCCTAGTATCTTATTTGTCAATCCTTTATCTTGTTATTTCACCTTTTATCTTATCGTCTCCCTTTTCTTATCTATTTTTATCTGGTTTCATTATCTTCCTTTTTTTCTCAACCCTTATCATACTTTTGTCCTGTTCTTATTATCTTCTTATGTTACGCTAAAGTATCCTTTTTATCTCTTTTCTTTCTTTGGTCTATTATGTATTTATTTGCTTTTTTCAGCTTTTTTGGTGTGTATAACTGTCATTCTTATCCTTATTATATCTTCATTTTTTTAAAAAATTATAATAATATATATATATATATATATATATATATATATATATTATATATATATATATATATATATATATATATACTATATATAATATATATATATATATATAATATTATTAATTATTATATATAAATATATATATATATATATAATATATATATATAGTATATATATATAGTATATATATAATATTATAATTTATTATATCTTCATTTTTTTAAATATAAATATTATATATATATATATATACAGCTAACATTACCGCTTACGGGCAGAGTTCAATTCAAGTAGTGGGGAGTGTACTCAATTTACGTCTGAGTAAGCAGAAGCTTAGACTAAGGAGATAAAATCTCAGATCCTATACTTCTATAGTCCTATGTTACCTCTGCCTCAATTGAAGATGCGAGAAACTTCAGTTATGTTTGATACATCGTTTATTTATTCCTTATAGGCGCAAAAAATTGTAAATAGTTATTTCCTTTAACATTTTTCTTTAACTTTTTGTTTAAATCCTCTAAATCAGTTTATCGAAATTAAGGGTTGCTTATCATCATAATTATCAACTTAATAATTATCAATTATCAACTTAATAATTATCAATTATCAACTTAATAATTAGTAATTAATAATTATCAATTATCAACCATATCTGCCATCACTTACGGTTTACACGATATTACTAAAGTCAAATAAACTTTTGGCCGTACTAACACCATCTGATTTCGTTGAAGAAGGCTAATTTCCTTCACCAGAGGAGCAATCTCTCTCTCTCTCTCTCTCTCTCTCTCTCTCTCTCTCTCTCTCTCTCTCTTCTCTCTCTCTCTCTTCTCTCTCTCTCTCTCTCAACACGTTCTAATCCCTTTCTGAAAAATCTATTACATTATGGCAATTTGAAACAGTTTTTTCAATCACCGCAGATTTTTTTTCTTAGATTTTTTGAAAAAGGATTTCATGTCTTCTTCTAAATGTTCAAATATTATAATCCAAATGAAGGCTGAAATTTGGAGAAAGGATTCGAAGCCGGAGTCGGAGTCGGATTCGGATCCAGATTCGGATTTTTAAAGTAGTTTAATTTCAAAGCTGCGTGGGTGGCCAGGTCTTTTCTCCAGACCAGATCCGTGTATGCCGGCTTTTGGTATTTCTCCAAACATGCAAGTTTTACCACGATGATGAAGTAACGAATTGAAAATTTTTATCGTCTTTAATTAATCTAATTTATCGTCTTTATTTATCTAATTTATCCTTTATTATTTTATTTTTCCTCATTTAATAATCACCCTTTTTATCTCTTATTATTTCCTTCCTTTTCCTATTTATCTTTTCTTTCTATCTCTTATTCTCTGTATCCCTTTATCTTCTTATTTCTTTCCTACTCTTATTCTCTTTATCTACTATCTCTATATTTCTCTTTCTCTCTTATTAAATTTATATTTTATTCCATTGCCTTCTTTTTCTAAAGTTAAATTCATCCATATATGTAAATCTTCTTTCTATTATATCCATTGGTTCTTTATCTTTTTATTTTTTTATGCTTCTTTTCATTGTATTTAAAGAAACTTTTGTGATTTTTATATAAATCGG
>JABUQX010130581.1:0-24769 GCA_015478945.1 Trachelipus rathkii
GGAGAAGAGAGAATTATGAGTCTCTCTCTTCTCTGTGTATATATCGTGATGGTTATAAAGGCTGCAATTCATATTTTTACATCCTTATTATACGTGCTAACATTTATGTATAACACTATATAATTTACCTTATGCAAATTTAATTAATACTGTCTGCTTTGACCTATGAGTTTTAATTGTGTATCTATTATTAGTCATAAGCTTGCAGGCATAAGTATGTGGGCAATCTATTTAAGTCCCTTAGATTAAATATCATCTATGTGGCATTAATTGATGTATTGATGTAGAGGTTTTTGATGTGGCTAAGTAACGAAAGCTTATGACTATTATTGTATATGTGACATATACAATTAGTTATATTAGTTAAAATAAGATATAACTTAGCTATATATGTTTACATAATTTCATTTCTTGCCATTAAGGATTTATTTATTCTAATATTCATTTATTTTATTTTGTAAAATGTATATTTATTTCTTTTACCGTAGAGAATTTATTATATATATTATTATATATATTATATATATATATTGATATATTATATATATATAATTATATTATTGGATTGAATGATTGGAATTGATTATATATTAGTGTAGATATAGTATAGATATATTTATTAATAATATATAATATATTACTGTCATACTTCTACTATTACGTATTACCTATTTTCTATTCTCTCCTATATCGTCGTTACTCTATCTATCTATATATCATAGTATCTCTTTCATCTCTATATATATATCTATCTCTCTCTCTCTATCTATACATACTATATATATATATATACTCCTCCTCCTTCTATATTACTCTAATCTCATTATCTATTTCTCTGTATATTGCTCATTTATGTATAATTATATAATATATTATATATATATATACATATTTAAATTATTAAAATAATATAATATATATTAACATATATATATTAATTAGTTATATTAAAACTTAGATATATATAGAATATTAAGCGTTAATATATAATCTATATTCTATTAATATAATTAATATATATATATAGATATATTATATATATATATAAATATTATATATAATAATATATTATATTAATATATATATATATAATATATTCTATATTTAAAATATATTATATATTATTAATATTAAATAATATAATATATATAATATATTATATAATAATATATAATAAAATATATAATATTATATATAATATATGATTAAATAATATATATATATATTATATAATAAATTAATATATATTATTTAATATATATATATATAATATTCTATATATATTATATATATATAATATATTAATATATATATATATTATATAATATAATATATATATTATATATAGTAATATATAATATTATATAATATAACATTATAAATATATTATATATATAATATATAAATATTATTATAATTAGACTACTATTAGCATATTTTTACGTGGATTATCACATTTTCCAAACGTTTATAGAAAATCTTTAGATTAATTAACTGAAATAATATTAATATATAATATATATATATATAAAATATAATATATACTCTCAATATAAGATTTTATTGAGGATGTCCAATAAACGCAACCAAAATTATTTGGTATTTATCAAATGGTTCTAGTGGGTTGAAATCACCTACTTTAACCTGTATACTTGTAAGAATTATATTATAGGTAACTCAGAGTGTTTATACCTATAGTTCAGGACCTATTATTATACAGATTGGCTTAAAAAGGATAACTACAATATTATTTTAACATTATCTGAATATACTATATGACTTATCCCAAGAGGAGACGATAAGGCTTAGTTATCTATTGGAACACCTTTACCTCACGGTAACGGGCTTACCCTATCACAACATCTCCGGGTTCTCAAAGGGACAATATATCACACTATCATAGGGTTAATTTTTAAACGGACATTTTATTAGATACTTTAAAGATTATTTGTGCAATACAAATAATTGTTGCGTGTAATGAACCAAAATATCACAGAATATTAAAGTTAAATAACTAGTTAAAAAACATAATATAAATTATTACTATTATTATTATTATTATTATTATTATTATTATTATTATTTATTATTATTATTATTATTATTATTATTAAATTATAATTAATGTTAAAATTAGTGAAAAGATTTCTTCTTTATTATTATTATTATTATTATCGATTATTATTTTATTTATGTATGTATATTACTATTAGTTATTTTTGTGTTTGCACATTTTATATATATATCAAGTGTTGCCTATATATATATATCTCATTGAACTCAATATACGAAGTGTTGGACTGGAGAGCCTATACGTTATGGATAGTTAGGTAGTATTCCAATGAACATACGTATATATATTATATATATATATATATATATATATATACGATACCTTCGCTCCTCTATTAGGATATACTAAGTATATATATACTATATGACTTTTAAGAGGTATATGTATTATATAGGGAGGTTTCCTATTTAGCCATATCTGAGTGGTCTGAGAGAGGTAAAGAATCACAATTTAGCGAGTACCCGTAATATTCTTCATATATTAGTCTGAGGTGCATACTACAAATATGAATCTCCCACATCTCAACAGCCCGTCAAACTGAGTCATTAGCTACATCTGGAGTTTAGCATTCTGCACTATCACGGCGTAGTTATGTCTGATGAAACTTACAAAATTTGATTATTTAATATAATGTAATTAAATAAAGTAATGATAATTATATAATTATAATTCTTTTTACAGTTAGCCAAATACATTTCTGTTCTCTCATTTAATTATAATTTAACTTATAATAATGTGTTGTGACATCTATGTGAATAACTTTGTTATCCTCTCCAAAAGTTCCTTTTTGAGACAGACACATTATAATCTTTCAATTACTGGTGAGTCATTTAATTGCATTAACATGTAATTATGTATATATCTATATGGACCCATATAAATATGTATATAATGCTTGTTTTGTCGTTAAGAAAGAAGTTGATATTTTATGCTACTAGTACTTACTTACGTATACGTACATATATGGTTCCATATATATACGAATACTTATGTGTACTTATTGTTTAATAGGCAATGTTTAAAATATCCCTTTTCTGATAATTACAGCTGAGTTGTGTCCATGATCTAAATTGAATATAATTTTAGTTAGGGCGCTTAATATTGTTTTAGAGTTCTAATATTTTTAAGAGTTATTATATTGGATTTAATAAAAGTAAAGATATACAATGTAAAGTAGATATAACAAAGTGCAATAATTATAATTCTAATAATATAATTAAATGTATAATTAAAAATTTAAGTGAATATTAATAGGAATTTATAAATATTAATTCCAATTACACAGATTAGTTATAATTTTAACCCGAAAAGATGTTTGGACCTACAAAATTAAATATAAATCTTATAAATATGTGCGACCGTCTAAATAACTTTAATATTATCTACGGATGTCTAAGATATGGCTATAGTGTTATTCCATTGGTTCCTTGTCTTCGACAACGCTTGCCTTTCGCATTCATTTGTATCTTTTTCTACGGAAAAAAAAATTTTTTCCACAAATATTTACTGCATCGTCATTTTTGAAGTTTTTCTTCTCGGACCCCCATCGTTCATCTATTAATTTTACAAATTAATATTTTTTTTAAAGTACAAAACTACGTTTTCTACCTACAAAGCAATTATTACACAAAAATAATTGCCATCAAAAATTAAAAACTCCAATATTAAAAACTCCTCTAACAATTATATGCGTCCTAATTATAAATTTTATTGCTCTAAAAATTGTGTATGTATAAATTTTATTTGTACATGCATAGTTTCCATAAGATCTCTCTACTGAGAACTAGTATACACGGAGCGAAGCATTAAAGTTACGCGAGAAAGATGTATCATAACCGGTCTCAATAGTTGCTATCTACCATATTGATCCTGTCTATGCTCTTATTCTCTCGACTTATCTCCGCGAGACTTCCGAATTCAATTTGGATAGATAAAATTGAAGGTACTATTATGCAAAATTTCTTCTTTTATACGAAAAGGTAGGTACTCATCCCAGAAGCCTGTAACATCTTTTATATCAATTTAGTATAGTTGTGCGAGAAATGCACGAGTATCCGAAGTCACATAAGATTACACCATCCTTCGATAATGGGCCGATCTTAGACATATAATAAAATTAAGAGTCACTTCGAAATAATAAAAAGACTGGACCTATATAGTGATCTTTTCATCTGACCACATACCATATTAATGCTTACTCATAAACTTAAATTTGAGGAGATATGATGAAATATAATAAAATTCCTTTTCATATTATATATATATAAACTACCGTGTGAATAAAATAAATGAGAATTTGATATAGCTGAAAAATTTTACATTTTTATATCTTTTTAACGACCATAATTAATACACGAAATGGGTGTTTTGTAGAACAAATATTATATAAGAAAATGAAATAACAGAGGGTGTGTACCGCGTGAGACTCAAAAAGACTTTACTCACTCTATCTCATACTGTCAGATATTCAAATTTGATAATGATAAAGATTTGTAGACGAGAGTCAGCAATATAATCATAAAATAAATAATTGTTGCATTTATTATTACTATATAATATAGACAATACGCGATTCATTCAAGAGTATCTACAAAAGATGCAATTTCTAAAAATAGTCTCAGTTTGTGATTAAGTTATAATAGACAGAATTCCGTGGAGAAGCCCAATATGCAGGCGACATGAATTAACATCTTTACCAAATTGTACTCACATTCATGATTATAAAAATTGTCTCTCTTTACCCAGTTCACAAGTTACCGTGGCTGTGATATTTTACTGTTCGTTATAGCTATATTCATACACAATAAAAAATAAAGATTGAATTATTTATTAATTTATCATATATATTTGAGTATAATAACTATAAATATTATTATTAATATATCAACATATATACTAATATTTAATAGAGTCTTAAGGATCCATTAATTATTATATATGAATAAAATTACTAAAAATTAAAGCTAATTACCGTATTATAATAAATTGAAAATAAGTTTTTTTAAAGGATAACCTAAAAAATAGAAGGGTATATTACTCCACACTTTATCTAATATGATAAAATCTTTTTATTAGTTAGCTAATTAGGAATATAATTACTGGTCACACATATATATCTAATTATGAGTTTGATTTATGGTTGAGAAATATGATCTCCTCAATATAACAATGTCAAATTAAAGTTGACACATTTAATGTTAGTATGTTATTATTACTTACAATATAATGTATATTAAATAATAGCCAAAATATATATTGGTACCATTGATATATATATCATATATTAACAAAGTAGAAAAATAAAACATAATATATAAACTGATTTATTTATATAGTGATTCTAACCAGTGGAGCCTATTATACTTTATATAATTATATATTATTTATTTCATATAGAGAGGAAGTGATGGGTATATAGAAAATAATAACATTATCAATATTAATAAATTTCATTAATATATATATATCACTATAGTATATATATGCTTTATGTAATTTTCAATATATTTTGATATTTCAGTTATGTAGTATTGTTCTTACTATATATAGCTGCACTCATATATATATAATAACTAGTATATTTAAATAATTAATATTAAATTATTATATATAATAACATATATATATAGAGAATCAAATCACTGAAATAAATTATGACAGTAAAGAATTATAATATTAAATATAAAGAGTATAAATATTATGATTAAAATTAAAGGACATATCATAAAAATATGAATATAATAATTCGATATTTACCATAATATTACCTTAAACAATTCTCTACTCTCCTTTTTCCTATGTGCCCTTTGCATGGGTCGGGGTATAAGTAAACCCAGACAGAAAGTCATATTAAGAAATCTTTTTGTTCTAATATAATAGTAGTATAGCAATTTTGATGGTGAGCGGATATTTTAGGAATAGAGAGCGTTTTCAACTCCTCTTCTTTCTTTTATTTATATATTATTGAGGTAATATATATATAATTTATATAATAAAAATATTATTATATTAATTATATTGGATATTATTTAAAATTGTAATTTAGAAATTTATAAGAAAAGTTCTATATACAATACCTATTTAAAACTATTAGGAAATTATTATATCTACTAATATTGATAATGTATAATAATACAAAAATTTGTTTTTTTTACTCCTACCCCTTTAATATAATTAGATTTGGATATTGGTAGACATGTAATTCCATAGGTGAACCGTAATTTTCTATAGTATTAAGAAAGTTATAGATGACACACCAAAGCCGGAATGAAGGTCATAAAGCTTTATTAATTGAAATATATTTAATATTTAAATCATCGACGTTTCGAGCCTAGTCGTGGCCCATCATCAGGATACTGGAAAACAATAAGATTGTAATAAATATCTAATAATAAATACAAATAATAAACAGTCATGATATGAGTGAATATGGGCAATAAATATAAATGAATACCTAGATATGATATAGGATATATAATGCAAAAATTAATAATAATTAAATTCAAAAAAAATGTTAAAGATATAACCAAATATAATATTTAAAATGAACAAGATAAAATTAAACTTTAATATTATATAATATATATTAGGAATAAGAGATAACACAATATGGGTGACTAGATTTAACAATATATTAGTTAACAGCGCTTATTCTGTATATTATGTGGTTTAGTTAGGGTAGAAAAATTTTGAAATTAGTTGTGAGATTTGTATTTAATTGGATATACTTAATAAGCTACTACAATATATAAAGTACAATAGAGTAATTAATAATTAATAATAATCATATATATAATAATATGAGATAGTGATAGATTAATGTGAATAATAGATATGAGTATTAGTTATGAGGTAAGTAAAATATAATAATATAAATATAAAATAATATAAATATAGATAATAATAATAAATAATAATATAATAATAATAATAATAATAATAATAATAATAATAATAATAATAATAATAATAATAATAATAATAATAATAATAATAATAATAATAATAATAATATAACAAAAATAAAAAAATAATAAGTAAATTATGTAGTGTTAATGAACAAAATCACAAGCACGGTAAACGCACCTAATATAATAGCAATAAAGTTGTAGACTAAGAGAAAGTTTGTTAATTAAGAGGTGAGAAATCAATAGAATTTGGTTGGTTGGCATTTTAGAATTTGAAACAGTTATATAAGAAGGGTGGGGGGGGATTAAGCAATTAGTAAGGGAGTGGATGAATGGGAGGAATTTAATGAGGGTTTCAACTGTTTGATATAGAGGGACTCTAGAATTTTACGATCGGTGTCAGAGGAGGCTGAGCTAAGTATAGTAAAATCAGAAAAACGAAGCGGGTGACCTAAGTTGGAGGTATGGGATCTGATGGAGGAATGTTCAGGGGAGCTGAGAGGGAGGTTGGTGCGAAAGGATGTGCCCAGGTGTTTGTGAATTCGAAGTTGTAATTGAAGGCCTGTTTGGCCAACATAGCAGGCATTGCAGTCTGCACATGTAAAGTTATAAACAACAGAGGATTTCACTAACGTGGGTAGTTTATCTTTATGGCGAAAAAATAAACCTATGGATAAGGGGTTTGTAGCGACAAGATGGGGTTGGAGTTGGGGGAAGAAAGTCAAGAGGAGTTTGTGGAGGTCAAAGATTAAGGATGGGTGGTAAGAACCAACGAAAGGGATGTTGAAATAGACTTGGAGTTTAGGTACCGTAGGGATGGGGGTTATAGGTCTAAAAATATTCAAAAGGAAGTTATGTATGGAGGAATCGATAAGATGCTGTGGGAAATAGTTGAAGCTGAAAAGGGATTTAAGGTAGACTATTTCGAGGTGGAAATAATGCCAAGTTGAGCAGATCTGGTATGCTCGGTGGAGATAAATGGTGATTAAGTTAGACAGGAGTTTAAAGGGAGAGGAGCTAAGGAAATTCGTACCGAGGCGTGAGGAGGTAGGTTTACGATAAACTGAAGTGGTGAAGCCATTAGGGTTATGGTGGACTAGGACATCCAAAAAGGGGAGGGTATTATTTTGTTCATCTTGTCTGGTGAATTGGATGTTAGGGTGTCTAGTGTTTAAGTAGTTGAAAAAGAGATCAGATTGGGATTTATTGTTAAAGATTAGAAAGCAGTCGTCTATATATCTTTTATAGACTAGAGGCTTAAAACCAGGAGGACAGTTGTTGAGCCAGGTTGATTCATGGTGGCAGAGGAAGCAGTTAGAGAAGGTGGGGCCAAGGGGGGATCCCATGGGCATGCCATCAGTTTGGAGGTAATATTGATCGTTAAAAGTAAATATAGTATTATTAGTAGCAAGGTTTAGGAATTTATTAAATAGGGAAGGGGTTAGGTTGAGGGAGGCGGAAATATTAGGGTTAATTGAGTTAGAGATGATATTGGAGGTTTCTTGGACAGGGATGTTGGTGAAAAGATTGGTAACATCAAAACTGGTCATGTAACCTTCGGAGAGGTGAAGAGATTGAATATATTTAGCGAAGGAGAAAGAATCAGGCAGAGTGTAGCTATTGGTGGTTAGGGGTAGAAGGTGGGGGACCAAAAATTTGGAGATTTTGTATGCAGGGGTATTAATAGCTGAGAGGATGGGGCGAAGAGGGAGGTGGGGCTTGTGGGTTTTGGGTTTTCCATATATAATGCCAGGGGTGGAACCAGAGACATAAAGTTGGGGATAGAAGGGGGTGAGTAGGTTTTGTTTTTTAAGAGAACGTAAAAAGTTGTTGATTTTATCTTCGATCTGTATGATATGTGGAAGAATATTGGTGGTGTTTAATAATTTAAATTTAGAAGTGTCCGAGAGTAAAGAGGTCATTTTTCGGATGTAGTCACACTTGTTCATAATCACAACGCCCTTACCTTTATCTGGGGGGCAAATAGTAATGGTAGGGTCGCTTCTGAGAGACATCAGAGTTGAAAAATTAGTTTTAGTAAAGAGGAGGTGGGGGAATTTGGGGGGTTTGAAATCACGGAAGAATTTATGTGCTAAAGATTTCAAGTTAGAAGTAAAGTCAGCACGGTTGCCAAGAATATCATAGTTAGACAGAGAAATATGCAGTTTTTCAAATAGAAGGAAGAAGTTGTAAAAGTTGAGTTTAACATAAGGGATTTTAAAATCCAGGCCTAGGGAAAGGGTACGTTTTTCAAGGTGGGAGAGGATGCGATTACTAAAGTTGAAGATTATGTTATCAGGGTCTCGATTAAAGTTAGAGATTAGGCCTAATTTATTAAGTTTAGAATCATGACGTTGGGTGATTACAATGTTAAATAAGTCAGAGTTACGTTTTATGAAATGAAGCAGACTTATGTAGTCTAACCAGGAGACTGAAGTTTTTAAAAGATTCAATTGTTGGCGTAGTTCGAGTTTAAGTTTGCGAAGAGATGATTGCTTAAAAAGTATCTCTTTAGTAAGTAATTTGGTCGTCCAGGATCGGTAGAAGTGACTATTGTGGAGTGATCTTCGATAAAGTTTAAATTTCATGAATGATGGTACATAGTGATAGGCTTTACATATTGAAAGAAAGCGGTGGTCCAGTTCCAGTTTACATATGCGTTTCTTAAGGTTTTCAGTTCTACGGAAGATTCCCAGAGTGAGGTCATCATATCGTATACGTATTAGATTTGATATTGGTCTGTTCCTAGGGAACCGTAATTTTATTATAAAAAGGATGACCAAGAAGCGGGGAATGAAGGTCAAAATAAAGTTTATTAATTGACATATTTTAAATCATCGACGTTTCGAGGCCTAGTCGTGCCCATCATCAGATACTGAAACATATGTATCCTAATATAAATACAAATAGATAAACAGTCATATATAAATAAATAAATATAAATGAATATAGATATGATATAAAGAAAATAAAAATAAACAAAAAATAAACAAAAAATAAAAGATAAAAAATAAAATAAAAATAAAAATAAAAATAAAATTAAAATTAAAATAAATAAAAATAAAAATAAAAATAAAAATAAAGATAACACAAATGGGTGACTAGCATTTTAACAAAATAGTAACAGGGTATCGTAATAGCGGTTAAAGTTAGGGTTGAAAATTTAAATTAGTTGTAGTTTGTATTAATGGAAAACTATAAAAGTCACAATATAAGTACAATAATAATTAATAATAATAATAATAATAATAAATAAATAATAAAATAATAGATATAAATAATAATATAAAAATTAAATACTGATAAATTTAATATATAATTAAATAATATAAATATAATAATAATAATGCCAAAAAAAATATAAAAATAAAAAAATGATAACAATAATAATAATAAATATAAATAATATAAATAATAATAATAATATAAATAATAATAATAATAATAATAATAATAATAATAATAATAATAATAATAATAATAATAATAATAATAATAATATTCACCATAGATAAAGATAAATAAAAGTAACCTATGTAGGGTTAATGAACAAAATCACACAGTAAACACACCTAATATAATAGCAATAAAGTTGTAGACTAAGAGAAAGTTTGTTAATTAAGAGGTGAGAAATCAATAGAATTTGGTTGGTTGGCATTTTAGAATTTGAAACAGTTATATAAGAAGGGTGGGGGGGATTAAGCAATTAGTAAGGGAGTGGATGAATGGGAGGAATTTAATGAGGGATCCATTTCTAACTGTTTGATATAGAGGGACTCTAGAATTTTACTATTTTGTTAAAATGCTAGTCACCCATTTGTGTTATCTTTATTTTTATTTTTATTTATTTTAATTTTAATTTTTATTTTTAAATTTTTTTATTTTTTTTTTATCTTTTATTTTTTGTTTATTTTATTTTCTGTATAAATATATATCTATATTCATTATATTTATTTAATTTATATATGACTGTTTTATCTATTGTAACTTTATATTAGTATACATATGTTTTCAGTATCCTGATGATGGGCCACGACTAGGCCCGAAACGTCGATGATTTAAAATATTTCAATTAATAAAGCTTTATGACCTTCATTCCGGCTTTGGTCATCCTTTTTATAATATATATATATATATATATATATATATATATATATATAATATATATATATATATATATAGTATATATATATAGGTTTAGTGATATATATATATTTTTATATATATTATATATATATATGTATTATATAATATATATATATATAATATATATATATATAATATATATATATATATATATATATATATATATATATATATATATATTATATATATATATATATATATATGGGCTATGTAGTATTATATTAGGCCTTATATATATATATATATTTATATATATATATATAGTATATATATATATATAATATATGAGGGGTAGGCGAATATAATATAATAGAATATAATATATATAAGTATATATACATAGCTGCCTCAGAATATTATTATTGTTTAACTTATTACATAAATTTTTTGTAACAAATATATATATATATATATAATATATGATATATATATATATATATATATATATATATGAGAAAGGAGAGAGTTTAGAGGAAGGAAGAAAAACCAAAATAATTTATATATATATATATATATATATTATAATGGTATATATAATATATATATAATATATATATATATTATATATATATATATATATATATATATATATATATATATATATATATATATATATCTTTCATATATCTTTCAACATGAATGGGAATGCACCCATAGAGACTACTGAGAGTAGTGCTACTACTACTACTACCACTACCATAACCACTACTTCTGCTACTACTACTCTTCTCCTGGGAGTGGTACCGAGAATATTTCGGTCACTACAGACTCAGTGGTTAATGGTGCTCTTCAGGCTCCGCTTGGAGGAGCTTATGGTGGTATCCCTTCGCAAGTAGTAACTACCTCGACTCCATACAACATACCTAACTATTCTTTGCATGTACCTAATACTATGGCTGAACAGCATGTGCATGGGGCTCCCCCTTCTTCAGTAGCTAACATAGGGACTCTTTCCTATCCTTCTACTTATAATGCTATTCCTGCTCCTTCTTATAACGCTTACTTAGGCATGCCCGGTACTTATCATTATTATCAGCAACAGCAAGTCCCCTCTGCTCTTCCATCCTTCACAACTGGTCCCACTATGTCTATTAATCCTATTATACATGGACCACATCATAATAATGTGCTCCCAACCCCCGGGAACATTCAACGATTCTACAATACCAGGTACCCCGTTCCCACACTTGTAGGGTATGACTCTAAGGGTTGTTGGACCGGCGTTACAGTGAGAAGGTGGTTGGCATGTATGGAAGATTATTTTAAAGCAGATGGGATAGATACTGATGAGAAAAAGTTAGCTTCCTATTCCAGGTATGTCGATGCCAAAGGTTCATGTAGAGAGCTCCTAGACGAACATGAAGAACTTAGATTCGCCAATTCCTGGTATGAGTTCGCAAGAAGACTTTTAAAAATTCTTGATCCGCCCACGGTAGAGTCATCTTTTAGTTCATGTAACGCCATTGATGAAATAACTTGGAACCACAATCGTCCTCTCATCTTATATGCCACCGAAGTATCCAAGGCTGTACAAGAGTTTGAGAGACATTTTTATGCCCAACATGGAGAGAGACTTTCTGACAAATTAAAAAGGACATTAATATTTTCTAAAGTGTACAAAAATATTCCCAAACACTTCCAGCCGAAAGTTATTGAATATTTTGATGCAAACTTGTCCTTCACATCTCAAATTGAACAATATATAGCGAAAACATCTAACGCTATCTCCAGACCTTTTCAAGGATCCAGCTCTTCTCGACATAGCCAGAACGTACGCTCATTTCAGGCGGAAATTCCTACGGAAAACCCCCAAATTAATGATGCCAGTTCCAATGTGAGAAGAACAGTAAATAGACCTATGTGTTGGAAATGCGAACGTTTCGGTCATAAAATCGATATAGACCTTATTGCTCTTCTTGTTCAGATTACCATGCAAGAGGGACAAAAGACGCGTGTAGAGGCTCTTCCTGGGATTATCAGAGTCCCCGAGCGTTAAAAAGAGTCAAGAATTTATCTCCTGATGGAGGTAAACAGAGAAATTATCAGGCACAGCAGTCACAGGAGAGGGTTAAGAGTAAAAATAATGGCAGGAGAAACAATAATAGGAATGGAGGGAGAAAAGAGCAGAAAGGGAGCAACTCAGTAGTGTATAATGCCTCTCGGGCTTCTCCTCAAGCTTCTTCTTCTTCTTATAATCAACGTTTCACTCCTACCCATGCTCAAAATTCTCAATCTTTCAGATCTCCTAATGCACCTCGATCTAATTTTTCATATCCTTCTACTTACTATAACTCACGCATGCCTCAAAGAAATATGACCACTTCTGTTAATAATCGTCCCTATTATAATTCTTATAATAATTATAATAATTATAATAGACGTCAAAATATAAGCGCTCTGAGTGATATGCATGTAAATAGAATTCCTTCGGAAGACTATGATCACTCCCCCTCGCTTATATACCATCCAGAAGATTACAATCAATCATATTATCCTCAATATGAGAATAGAATGGGGAGTCCTCTCATAGAGGGCCCCCCTTTTTAGCAGTAGTTAGATATTCTTCTCCGACTCCGATATCTGACGAAAATAAACTTTCAGAAGTCTGTCAGAAAGACTTCGTCTCTTCTACTACCTATTTTCCTACAGAAATCTCTGCTCTTTTGGTAGACGATGATCTTTCTGTCCCTAACTCTTCTAATATATTTTCCACTTCTTCCCCTAGGAAGAAGGGGATAGTATATAGCTTACCTATACAATTAACCACTAATAATGCTGACGTATGTGCTTCCACAGATGCTTTAGTCGACACAGGAGCGACAAAAAGCCTGGTTAAATAAATTTTTATAAAAAACTATGCATGGCTTCCCCTAATATGGAAAATAGACCGAAATTATTTCCTACGGATTTAATATTAAATTCCATTTCTGGACAATCTTTAAAGGTTTATGGTCTTACTGAATTGTATATAATATTAAATGGGAATTATTATTTTGCACGGTTCTATGTTGTAGATAATAATACGTCATTTTCACAAGATGTGTTATTAGGAACTGATGTAATAAAAGAATTGCCTATTTTAATAAACGCTAAGCATGATATAGTGCATGTATGTAATGATTCTGGAAGGAAAGTGCGTGATATACCATTAGTCATAAGTGCTATACGTTCTTATCCGAAAAGTTCGGATAAACAAAACACCTCCAATTACATTGAAGGCAGCCTTCCACAACATACACATCCTACATATAGTTCATATGGACATTTACCAAACGTGCATAGTCAAAATGATTTTAGAATTAAGGAAAATTATAAATTTAAGGAAAATGGTAGATCTTTGAAGGAACCCCCTCCTCCGGGTGCCTTTAATCCCCCTGATCAAGGGATTATCGGGACCTATGGTAGGGATTCTTTTCAAGGACCTTCCTATTTAGATAGGGTTGATTATAAAGAAACTTCTGGTACTCCTCTACGAGGAGACAACACACCTTTCCACAGAAGGACCCTTTCAGGGCTTCACGCTGTTGGAAACTCAGGAGCACCTCTTCGAGGAAGCTCTAATATTATACCCAGGGGGGATCTTTTTCTAAGACCTTCCTCTGATGAAGTTTCTAGTGCATTTTTAAGTAATGCACGTGCCAAAGTCTTAAACAGTGGTTTAAGCAATTTTAAAAGTACAGGGAATCTTCCTCCACGAGGAAGGTCGCCTGGAGCCGAAGTCTTAGGTTCACAACCTCCCCAAGGGAGCTTAAGCAATTCTCGTTCGTTACTTAACGGTTACCGCGATAATAATTCGGGTGCGACGTCTACGAGAGTCTTCCGCGAAAATTATTATAGTCTTCTCTCCGATGAGATGGATTATAAAGGTCAGAATAAAACAGGTTTAACTTCAGAAGAAGTTATTTTAGAACAAAGAAAGTTATTGGACAACTGTAAGAACCAACAGCACTCAACTGGGAAAAGGGTTCATCAAGATTTTAATCGTGCTTCAAATAATTTTTCTGATTATACTGCCCGCATCTAGAGCTCACTCCAGTTATAAACAAAAGGCTAAGCTTCAGAAACTGCTACTGCTACAGATTTTTAATCATCATCCTTATTCAGTTCCCAGAGCTTCGGTAGCACCTCAATTGCCTTCCAATGGTTCCCATAGGGCAATATTGGCCAATTTAAAAGAAGATGCCAAAGGTATAAGTTCTGATCAGTTGTATAATTATGAAAATACTCATTATGATCGATCTTATAACACTTATTCTTCTTCGAATTCAAATAATAGAGAGAAGAAAGTCCGTTTTCCTAAACATGTCATAAGTGAAGATTTTGATCAGTCTAAATTTTCTCACGAAAACTCTTTTTATGGACATCACATGTCTAATGTACCTCTTCTAGATACAAATAGAGTTAATTATCGGGACAATTTAAATAATTTGAATGTCCAGAATAGACATTATTCCCATAATTTTCAAAATAATCCAAATTTAGGACATTACATGCCCTCAGTACCGTTCCTGGGTACTAATAAAGTTGATTGTGAGAGAAAAATCTTTAGTGTAGATTCTAACTCCGATCCTTTTTATCATCCTGATTCGTTTTATGGACGTCCCACGGCCATAGGATCATTACAGGACTCAAATAGAGGCAAATTGAGACAAAATGGCAAAAGTGCAGATTGTGATCAGTTGCCTAATTCTCTTTTAAATTCATCTTTTGAGCTACCTATGCCTCAACACACTCTTCAGAGTGAATCAATACGTTCGAATCCTCTTTTTAAAGCAAATTTACAATGTAGAATTCCTGGAATGTATTCAAATGACATTTCAGAAGTACCAAATGTTGAGATAGATGATGATTTATCATATAAAGTGTACTCTTCTTCTGCTGTTAGGATTTTGCCGTACTCTAGGTACATTCTTCCTGTCAAAGTTGAGTCTGATATCCATGCTTCTCCTCCGGAGAACATAGCTCTCATCACAGAAAGTAAAAATGATTTCTTAAATTCAGGTACTCTCTTCTTTGGTAATACGTTGTCTACGTGTACTGACGGTAAAATATTATTGGAATTAGTCAATTTAAGTGCTGATACTATTAATTTTGATAATCACACTTATCTTACAACAGCTTCTCCATTACTTTACAAGCATAATGAAGCCTCTGCAGATAATGATTTTATAAATGCAGTTACTACTTCCAAAAATCTTTCTGACTCTCAAATTAGAGAAGTTTACCGTGAAATATTGCTTTCAGAGTCTAGTAAAGATTCAAATAAATATGTATTGAACAATCCATCTCAATTAGAAGAGATGTTGACCTTTTTAGTTAAGAATAGAGATTCAATTGCTCTGGCCGATGATCCTGTTGGACTTTGTAAATTGAATAAATTTTCCATTAAGCTTATGGATGGTAGTCCTCCATATGTCTACACCAGGCCCTATAGATTGCCGCACAAATACATGGAAATCATTGATGAATGGGTTGAGGATAGCTTAGAGAAAGGATATATTACACCCAGTGTTTCTGCTAGTTCGTCCCCACTTCTTCTTATACCGAAAAAGACAGGCGGAAAAATGAGAGTAGTGGTTGACTATAGGAAACTTAACTCCTTTACCATTCCAGATCGCTTCCCACTGCCGAGCATTGCAGAAAGCTTGTCGCTAATAGGCAGCGCGCGCATTTTTAGTTGTTTGGACCTCCTTAGTGGGTTTTCACATCTCAGCGTCTCTGAAGATTCTAGACACCTAACCGCCTTCTCTACTACTCGAGGACACTACGAGTACTTGCGGATGCCCCAGGGAACCTGTAATTCTCCCTCTGTCTTCTCTAGAACAATGGAAATGGCTTTGTCAGGTTTGCTAGGTGTTGTTTGTCTTTTGTTCATAGATGACATACTAATTTTCAGTAAGGATATCCCTACTCATTATTCACACCTCTCCAAGGTCTTTAATGCCTTGAAAATAGCCAACCTTAAAGTAAAGCTTGAGAAATGTTCCTTCTTTAAGAGCAGTGTCACCTTCTTAGGCTTCCAAATTAGTGAAAAAGGTTTATCTCCGGATCCAGTTAAATTAGAAGCTTTAAAAGGTTTCAAAATTCCTCAGAATGTCCATGAAGTAAGGGCTTTGCTGGGTTTCTATAATTATTTTCGCAATTTAATTCCGAGGTTTTCAATAATTACACAGCCCCTAACTCTCTTATTAAAGAAAAATGTCCCTTTTTCTTGGCAGTTAGAGCAACAGACGGCTTATGACACTCTGAAGAAACTTTTACTTATGGATCCTGCCCTTTCTTTCCCTGATTATACTAAACCTTTTATATTAAGTACTGATGCGTCTTCTTACGGCGTCGGTGCTGTCCTATCCCAATTAGATGACAATGGTAGAGAAAAACCTATTGCTTTTTCATCAAAAATGATGAATAAGGCAGAGTTAAACTATAGTGTTACGGAGCAAGAAGCCTTAGCTATAGTACATGGTCTTATTAAATTTAGAACTATTATTTTTGGGTATCCCTTAAAAATTTATACTGACCATGCTGCCTTAGTTCATCTATTTCGTCATAAACAATTGTCTGGCAGATTAGAAAGATGGAATTTGAAAATTCAGTCTTTTAAGCCAGAAATTATTTATAAAGAAGGTAAATTAAATGTTGTTCCCGATTATTTAAGTAGAAATCCTGTTCCAAATACTGGTCATCTACCTTCTTCTGATGAAGAAGAGAATGTCATTCCCCTTTCTCCTTCGAATATTACATATTCTCGTGAGACCTCTTCTCCTTCTCGTATAGGTTTGCTTCGTCAAAATCCTATTCCTTTAGCTTTCGCTGATACGAGAATATATCATTTTACAAAAGATGTTCTTTTCCATGAACAGAGAAGAAATCGTAGACTATCAGAAATAATAAATGAGATTGAAAATTCACCAGTTCCTGATAGTTGTCTTCCCCATATCATTATAAATGGTATTCTTTATTTCATTACGAAAGAAAATAAGTATTTGATGGAAATTCCAGATTCATTAATATATACTATAATATTTTTGAATCATAACACCTTATCTGCTGGTCATCCCGGTGCTGAGCGCACTGAACGTCGAATCAGAGAATTATACACTTTTCCTAGGCTTTCAGCTTATATTTCGTTTTTCTGTAAACAGTGTATTTCTTGTATTGAAGTAAAAGGTTCGAAGCCTCATCCAGTAGCTATCAATTCTTATCCTCTTTCTTACCTTTTTCTAGGCTTCATTTGGACACTATAGGTCTTCTTCCTAAATGTAAATATTCCGGTGCTAGATATATTTTAGTTTTTAAAGACGCTTTAACTTGCTATTGTGAACTTTGCCCTGTCTCAACCCGTGATGGCAAGGTAGTAGCTGAAGCTCTTTTGAATAAAGTCATTGTAAATCATTCTGTTCCAGAAATTTTGGTCAGTGACAACGCAGGTGAATTTACTTCCCAGTTCTTTAATGAAGTTTGTAAAACTTGGAACATAAAGAACCGTACTATTTCCGTTCGACATCCCTCGTCAAATAGCCTTGTGGAGCGAGAAAACCGTCGTGTAGAAGAATATCTTCGTCAATATGTTTCTTCTAAACAAGACGACTGGAGTAGGTATATTTCTTTTGCTCAAATTGCTTTAAATACTACTTACAACTCTTCTATTGGAAATACACCTCACTTTTTGTTACATTTCTATGTTCGTAGATTACCTTATGACCTTCCTAATTATGTTTCTCCGTTTGTTAATAAGCCCAATCCTCTTAAAGATCATCTTTATGATTTTAACGCGGAAATGGCCGAACGAGCAGCTTCTATTCGGGACTTAGCTCGTCAAAAACTGCAGAAAGAAACATTTAGAATCGCTCAACAGCAACATTCTAAAGCTCCGATTCGTCCTATTCGTATAGGCGATTATGTCTATTTACTTGCTGTTAAACCTCCCAACTTTTTTTTTTTTTTTTTTTTTTTTTTTTTTTTTTTTTTTTTTTTTTAACATTTCCCGCACTAAAATGTTACCAGCATTCCAGCAATGTATTCCTTTTCCCGGTAGCTGTTGTAGTTTTTTAGATATGGATTGTGGCTCTTCTAAAAAAAAAAATTTTGTGGACAAAGATAAAGGAACTCGTACACAAAACATTGAACGTACATATCAAGCAATAGTGTTAATTTATTTTCACATATAATTTCAATTTTGAAACATATTACAAGCAACACTGATATTACGACTATTAGGAAAATAATTTCATTACATTAAATTTCTTTATATTTAAAATTGTTTTCAATATCCATTGAAAACCCAATATTTTATAGTCTTTTTAATAAAAATGAAAATAAATATGAAAATAAATTAAAATTGAATTTAAATAAGAAAAAAAAGCCTTAAAGGCAGTTCTTGCTGCATAATAGAATACGCAAAACCAACTTTACATCTACTCTTTTTTATTGTGGTTGGCGAAATCATAAAGTACCTAAATATATATATTTATAATATATATATATTATATATATATATATATATACTATATATATATATATATATATATATATATATATATAGTATATAAATGTATTTATAATACAGTAATATAATATATATATATATCATATATATATATAAGTATATATATATATATTATATATAATATATATATATATATAGTTATATATATATATATATATATATATATATATATAATTATGTATATATATATATATATATATATATATAATATATATATATATATAATATATATATATATATATAATAGTATATATATATATATAATTATTATATATATTATATATATAATATATATATATATATATATATATACATATATATATATATATTTATATTATACTAATATATATTATATATATTATATTTATAATATATATATATATATATATATATATATTATATATATATATATATATATATATATATATATATATATGTATATATATTATAAATATATAATATAATAATTATATATATATATATATATATATATAATATATAGTTATATATATATATAATATATATATATATATATATATATATATATATATATATATATATATATATTTAATATATACTCTGGGTGTATCATCTGTGACAGAATTCGAGAGAAAACACTCTAGGGTTAATATGAAATTTTTATTTTTTGTTAATGAAATAAAATGTATCTTCTTCCGTAGATTTTGACAAGGTTTAATGACTGCGTGAAAGAAGGTAAGCAAGGGCAATGTCAGGAAAAAAAGAAGTTTGTCAGGTGAACGTAATGATGATGATGGTGGTGACAAACTCAAAAAGCAAGAGAAACAGCCAAAGATATCTCAAGCAATGTCTCTGGTTGCATTTAGTGGCCGTTCCAAGGAAATTCTGGAAGCAACAGAATTATTAATTTCTTCGTCGACAATGTATTGTCACTCAGAATCGTTGAGAGCGATTCCTTTATACAGCTGATTGAAAGTGCTTCAGCTAAAAAGTTCTCCATGAGTCGACGTACATTAACCAGAAAAATTGAGGAGAAATTTAAGTGCGGAGTCACCTCTTTGAAGGATAACTTGGAGGAACCTCTTTATGTTGCCACAACAACTGATGCTTGGTCTTGCTGGAACAAGTAGGTTTGATTAAGCAAATATTTTATTCATAATTTGCATGCCAATATAGCAATACAGTCTATGCTTTTACACTTCTTAAGAAATCTTTATGTATAAAAATTTATATTTTGAAGATCATATCTTGGTGTTACTGTTCATTGGATTGACCCTCGTACTCTCATAAGAAAAAAGGGGGTTATAGCTTGCCGTCGGCTGAAAGGAAAACACACATACATTGTGCTTGCCAAAGAAATTGAGGACATCCACATTCGATTTGGTATACAGGATAAGACCTGCGCAACTACCACGGACAATGGTGGTAACTTTGTCAAAGCTTTCAGGTAAGTTTTAATCATTATAATATTGTAATTAAATGATAAAATATGAAATATTCATGAATTCTTAAAGTATTAAATCTTTAAGTATTAAATCTTAATGCATATTAGTAATAGTATATTATTCTCATATAAAAATGCAAAAGAAATTAATGTTTTGCATTGAAATCATTGATCTTGCTCTCTTGCAGCTTATTTGGTGAGTCACTGTCTGAGAAGAAGCTTAATGAATCACAGGACAGTGCAAGGCCTTCAATGCACAGTGACAGTGAAGAGGAAGAAGATGATGTTGACGAAAGCGAAACAACAATTGAAGACGTCACAGCAGTACTTGACCAAGGTATGAGCTGATAAAGGATAAATTGATAACTAAATTTATGCATAAATAACTGTAGTCTCCGAGGCAACCAGCTTTTGCTGGGAATAATAAATAAATAAATGAGTATAAGTGTTATAGTCCTTGACCCTTGTTTTTATTTCAGGTTTGCAATCTTCAGAGTTGGGAGACTGCGACTACTATGCCTTGCCAAAGCATGTTCGTTGTGCTGCACATACTTTAAACCTTGTCGCAACCACAGACGCTGTTAAAGTTATGGATCACGACAGTAATAAGGATTACAAAAAAATCTCGAGATCGGCTTTCAGTAAATCCCAAGCTTTGTGGAACAAACAGGCCAGAAGCCCCCAAGCATCAGATGTCATCAAAGGCGAATTAGATGGATTATTTAAAATTCCAAGAGATACAAGATGGAACTCTTTATACGATGCTGTGTGCCGCCTCAACAAGATTATTGGTACTAAGGACAGCGCTCTGAAGAAGGTATGCAGTAATTTAGGCATCCCAAGCTTTGCTCCTATAGAAGTTACATACCTTAAAAAATATGAAACGGTAATGAATCCGATCGCTAGAGCATTGGATGTGTTGCAAGGAGAGGATAAAGCATACATGGGAATTTTGCTGCCAACTATAACAGTTTGCCTTAATCTACTTAATGATGTTAAGGCAAAAAAACTGTATGTCTGTGGCCCTCTTGCTACTGTCATAGAAAATGTAATCAAAAATAGATTTAGTAAAATGCTGGAAGATGATGAGTACCTCTTGGCAACTGCTTTTCATCCCCATTTTAAGCTAAAGTGGCTCAATAATACCGAAAAAATTGAGCACATTACCAAAAAGATGGCAAATGAAATAAAACAATTTTGTGATTTTTCATCCTCCGAAAGTGGCAGTGTAGAAGGAGAAACAAATGAAGTAGAGGATGACTTCTTTCTCTCACTGTTAAAGAGTGAAAGATGTGCCTCTAGAAAGAAAGACAAGTTAAATGAGGTAAAAGAATGGCTACAACAACCAGTATCGAACCGGTTTACAAGTCCAGTTATTCAACCAGCCATGTTTCTATCTGGTACGTTTGTTTCATTTTTCATAAAATATAATACGCCAATTCCATCGAGTGCGGCAGTGGAGAGACTCTTTTCGCTAGGAAAAGAAATTCTAAGACCAAAGCGTGCTCTTCTCTCCGACAAGCATTTTGAAATGCTTGCATTCCTCAAAGGAAATAATTTTAATAATAAAATGTATTGAAATAAAAAAGCATGTTCCTAAATCATTAATAAATATATTTGCTGCGGAAGTATTAATTTCTCTTGTTTTAGTATATTTAACGTACAATAGTTGCGGTTGCGACCGCAATTCGCGGTCTACCGCAATTGCGTTTGCGGTTGCGATCGCATTTATTTCTTATGAATTGCGATTGTGATTGCGCCGCAATTATTTTTGGGTTGCGGGCCCAACACTGTATATGTATATATATACAGTGGCGGCTCGTGTAAACTTGGCATGGAGGGGCTGCAAGTTTATATATATATATATATATATATATATATATATATATATATATATATATATATATATATATATATATATATATATATATTTTTTTTTTTTTATATATATATATATATATATATATATATATATATATATATATATATATATCAAACGACTCCTACATTCGTGCTTAGCACGAGTTATTATTATTTTAGAAACGAACGATCTTCTTCATATTTCGTAGTTATGATAAAATTCTGTTATTTTTTGTGAAAATAGGTCATCTGAAAGAATACATTACATAATACAAACGAAAGATTATGTAAAATTTAAACAAAAAGTGTAAGAATCATCGCCATTGAATAATGTTATTTTATAATCAATTATAAATGGTAACGGATCGTGCCTCTCCAAAAATGCGGAGAGGAAATTTCAAGACGGTATGCAATACAGATTCGTGAATTTAATTTTTTTATGTTTTTTTTTTCCTACCAATAAAACGCTCGTTTTATTAAAAAAAAAAATAAAATAAGCATTTACTTGTTCTTAAAGCACATTTCGGATAAAAATAATTAAAATATTTAAGAATTATAATATCTGAATTTGAAAGAAAAGCATTAAGGTACTCTTAAAAATTATTATTTAAAAAAACTGTAAAATATAGATAACTCAAATATCTCACATTAAATAATATTATATATATATATATATATATATATATATATATATATATATATATATATATATATATATATATATATATATATATATATATATATATATATATATATAGATATTCTTCTATTTAACTAATAATAATATATATATATGTAGAGAGAGAGAGAGAGGATTCAGAAGAGCAGTGTCCATAGAAGTTGCTTTCAAAATCAAACTTAACCTAACCTAACTTAACCTAACGTAATCTAAACCTAAGTAACCTAACCTAACCTATTCCTAACCTAGAATAACCTAATATATATATATATATATATATATATATATATATATATATATATATATATATATAACTCCAACTGAAAAGGCCAATCTCTTCGGCCTCCTATTTTCCTCTAACTCAAAACATTATTGAGATTCAGCGAACCAAAATTTCATAATTATTATACCTTTAAATATATATATATATATATATATATATATATATATATATATATATATATATATAATATATCTATATACTATATATATATATATATATATATATATATATATATATATAACTTTAATAATATATATATATATATAATAATATATATATATATATATATATATATATATGTATATATATATGCTGACACTCATATAATAATATACTTATATATATATATATATATATATGCTATATATATATATATATATATATATATACTATATATATATATATATACTGCTATACTGCTATATATGCTGCTAACTGCTATATATATATATATATATATCATCTTACGCCAGGCACTATCGAGATAGAGAGCTGTTTGAAACCTCTAAGAATTTTTGTAAATCAGATTTTTTGTTGGTACGAAATCGCTAATAAGGAAGGGAGTTTTACCTTTCTTTGAAGGTTTCAGAGCAAAAGTAAGAAATAAAAACTTTATTCCCTTAAATGTTAACATAAATTTTAAAACACGCAATTTTACCAATATTTGGGCTCATTTAAAATTAACATCAGATGCACATACACATGCACATGCACTGCACATCATCATCAGCATTCATAAAATGTATTATTTTTCTGTAAATAAATAATTTATTTCATATATACAAATTAAATTTTCAACATCAAAAAGAAAAACACACATCCAATCACTCTGTAGCCTGATAATAAACTGGTTTTATTTGTCTTTAATATGTCTTTTATATGTTCAGA
>JABUQX010130582.1:0-17500 GCA_015478945.1 Trachelipus rathkii
AATATACTATTATCTCTAACTATTGTCTCATCACCTATTCACAATATTTCTACTTAAGTTATACATAATTATCCCCTATAGCCATTATCACTAACTTCCTCATTATTACTCATTATTTTCAGCACCTCACGATCAACCGGAGAAATCTTTTGTCTCAGTTCGACCGTTTTGGAGAACATCAACTTCACTGTTCCAGGAATTTTAACTGATTTCCAATTTATTGAATTTCTTCATTTTAAATTTCTATTACTATACAAATAATCGTTTTTCCATATTATAAGTTACTAAGGGAGATGCCGTCTCAAAAATTTACACTCCTCCACCTCAGTTTATACAAAAAATTCAATTTATGTTAATTTTTCAATAATCTAAAACCGAATAGTAAACTTCAAACTTTAAGGCATTAGTTTCACAATTCTAAATCCTTGGCAACATTTCTTCTCAAAAGCCTTCTTTCTGGATAACTCTTGCTTGTTCATAGGTTCATTCTATGATTCCTCTTGTATTCCTTATCTTTTTCATCTCTCCTTGGTTTCCGCTCGCTTCTCCCATGCATCGAACTCTCATATTCATGTATTATACATAATATAGTATATATATATATATCAATATATTCATAATAATATATATATACTATATATATATATAATATATACTATATATACTATATAATTATATATATTAATATATATATATAACTATATATATATTTATATATAATATAATTGGTGAAGGTACCATAAAGGGAAGGAAAAACATAGACTTAGGCAGAAAAGTTTATTTATGAAGAAAAGTTTAACTATAATATGTTTAGACACCATGAAAAGCATGTATTTTAGATTTTTTTTTTTTTCTTTTTAATATTTTATATAATACTTCCAGAGACGCATGCTTTGTCGTGGTACTTTTTAGATCGTGATAACATTTTTCTAATGGTTTGCCATTATATTATTTATTTTTATTTTTTTTTTAAAACTAGGGAACCCCAAGGGCTATACCGCACGATGAGCAGGCTTCGGCGGTCTCTCGCGCTTCCGGGAGAACGACAGTAGCATGCCGATCTAATTTCCCCCGCCTCGGGAGGGTCTCGGTAACACCCCCGTCTCATTTGCGTAATTTTGGGCTGTCGCCCCCCGGTCGGGGTCCTCCCGCCCCTCCGCCATCGACTGGGGGATGGCAAACATCGTCCCCCGGCTGTCTCCCCGACGGCTCCGATAGTCCACCCTACTTGGCCGTGTAAAACACCACTACTGTCACATATTCTCTCTACATAGTAGTTTTACACCGGGCCACGTAGGGGGCTCGTAGCCCCGCACGGGGAACAGAGGGGGGGACGCTTTTTTTCACTTACCTCGGTAAGGTGAGGAGTGCGGAGGAACCCCCGCACGACACCCACATACAAGTTACCACATAGCAGCCGTGGGCGGTTTCCGGAGACCCTCCCGGAGGGAGGGAACAATAGCTCCTACCCTTCCGTCTTTTCCCGCGGGATAAGGCCCAGGCATTCCTAACGTCGAGACCCGAGCCACTCCATACCATCCGGTATTGCCTCTCTTCGACTCCAATATCTACCCATTGGTGTACCACTCACTCTACCTTCAAGCGCTACTTTAACCAACATAAAACAAAAAATCTATACAACTATAAATACTTCGGCAAAACCATTACAAGAAATGGACCTCTGTGTATTTAAAACAAAAGTACCAGACATAATGCCTAGAACTAGCTGCAGTTCACCTCTAGACCCAAATATTACTAAAATAAATCTCTATAACATCTGACAACCCCTGCCCTCTAATCATATCTGTTTCTACAGTATATACTTAGTTAAACTTTCTTCTAAACCCAATAAAACTTTTCCTCAAAAGTCTATTAGTATTTCCCTTCCCTTTATGGTAACACTTCCACCATATTATACTATATATCATTAGTATATCATATTATATAATTATATATATATATATATAATATATACTATATATATATAATATATATATTACTATAGGATATAACTCGACTTATAATAATATATAGTATATATATATACATATGCTATACTATGATGTATTATGACGTACGACCATATATATCAGATATATATTACTATGGTTGAAGGTCGAGACATACTGCGCCTTACAGACGGAAAGATAACTACGTACATAATCTAATAATTTTGAAGAAATTCTAATTTTTTACCATTTCTTTTTGTAACATAAACACCGACCAACAAACAAGAACGATCTCAATCATTTCTGAAAAATGAGCTTCACTGATATATATATATATACAACTGGATATATATATAATATATCAGAGGTGTCAATTATGTCAATATATATATATATCATATATACCTAGTACATACTATTTATATCGATATACTACTATATATAGTATATATATAGTAATATATATATAATATAATATATTATATATATAATATAACTAATAATATATATATATTAGTGATATTATATACTAATATTATATACTAATACCGATATATACCAACAGTACCGGCGAAAAGGAAGACATTGCCTGGAATCCTGGCCAAAATTATACCGACGAAACTGTAAATAAAAAAAGAACAAACGTCACATACATTCTCGCAAACGTACAAAAGTACAGGGAAATGAAATACAATTTTGGAATCCTGGTAAAAAAGATCTTTAGTCTAGGAAAACTGTAAAACAAAAAAAAAAATCACACAAAAATTGGCTATTTTTTGAAGGGGGTGTGGACGCATAGCCATAGTCATAACGATATTATTGGTAAGTATCTACACGGGGGCAATTTAGGGGCTCCGAGCCGACCCCGGGGGAACACAGGGGGACGTTTCATAGCCCCTGTAGGGGCAGCGGCGCGGAGGCAAACCACCCGGGCGATACCCGAATACCCAAAGAGCGGGGGGTTACCGGAAGACCCTCCCCTGGAGGGGGAATTAGTCCTACCCCGTAGTTTCCCCCCGGAAGGCAGCAGAGACCCCGCACTCCCTGCGACATTCAAGGTCGGTTACCGTGCGTATTCTTAGTTGAAAAAAAAAAAAAGCAAAATTTAATAGAAAGTCTATTAATCGTTAAAGCGAGTAACCAATAAAAGCTCACAACTAGGCTCTCTAATCAATATTACTATAATATGAACAATAATGCTTTTATGATTTTATTTTATTTTATTATTCCTTACTCCTAAATTTTTTTTTTTTTTTTTTTTTTTCTCTTTGTTTTTGTTTCCTCACTAAAATTGGACCAGCATTCCAGCAATCATTCCTAATTCCGAAGCTTAATGTAGCTGCCTTATGAATAGCATTGTGGCTCCTTCGCAGGCCGAAACCGTGATAGAATATTTGCAATTTCCTGGACGAACAAACTGAAAAGAATTTTTCCTTTATCTAATATTCTAATTTATTCAGAAGATAGAAGAAGATTTGATTTTTAAATTAAATTAAAGCTTAAAAAATTTAATAAAATATCATTCTTAATAGTTATTAGTCTTTAAAATAAAAGCTATATTATGATTTACTCAAAACTATATTTACATAATTCAAATTTAAAAGGAATAAATCGCCAAGCCTAATTTCTGGTCGCTTTAGGTGTGAAGTGAAACAAATAATATATCCCAACTCTCCTTTTTACTTTTTTTCCACAAATGTTGAAGCTTTGTTTTTCCAAATGCATCGTAGATTTTCCAAACAATGATTAGTATCGTTTTCGAAGTGCGACACACGTTCTAGACATATATATATATATAAATAATATTATATATTTATATGTATTTTAATATATATAAATATATATATATATAGTAAAAATATCATATTTAATATATAATTATCATATATTTTTATATATATATATATATATATATATATATATAATATTTGTGGTGTGTGTGTGTGCGCTTTCGTCGCGGCGTGTGGTGTGTGCGTGCGTGTGTGCTTCAGCTAATCGATGCCAACAACGGAATATTCCGTAATGATGTCAATTATTTAGAAACTTGTAGGAATAAAGAGGGCCTCTGTATGCGAATTGCTCATGAACTTTCGAATTTTCAATAAAACCATGTGGTTCCGATAATTAAATTGCCATTTTATGGCAAAAATATTTAGGTTCATAGGACCAGTCTCTCCCGTGTCAACCATAGGTTCAGGTCTGACCCACTCAATCACACGGGAAAAAATCTGTGCTCCTCGCCCGTAATAGTTACAACAATGTAGTTGTAATAGGGGTTAGACACACGCTGAATGAAGCCCCCGAAAACCCCCAATACAGCGTACGTTTAATAGGTACTATTCAATAGTTAGTTACGATGAAATATTATTGATTTATAAACAGATAGAAATGATTTATAACTCTGTAACACATCCGATTATTTACAGTCCATACATAAGTATTATTTCGGTATAGTATGAAATCCTTTCCTGTAGTACCTCCTGATTTATGTAGTACAACATTCTTCATCGTATATGCATGTATACATTATACGGCGTTGCGCGAAATGTGCTGCTCCTTATTTCATACGCAACAGTTTCAGGGCCCGTCTGATCCACCCTGTCACAGGTGCCAATGGGATAGGTTGTTGCGGGAGTCGGACTAGTCGGACAAGGCGGTGAGCCGATTCGTCTTAAGAGGTAGATTGAAATCTGGATGGGGCTATCGGTGGTTATGTGACCCACCGTGAGACGACGAGTGCTTCAGGGTAGCCGCAGCAAAGGTAAGCGTCGCAGGTGGGGAAGGTGGGTAAGGTCCCGGGTGGCTTAGGGCAGCGCCACGGGAATAGGACGCATGTTTCTATCCACCTACCCGGGGGGCGGTGTTACGTTTTAGATATGTTGCACAGGCCTTGTGTGAGGGGGCGCATCCTCTGCGTCAGTGGCGCCTGGCAGTACAAATTTTGAGTGCCTGGGTAATGGACGGCGGATAGCCGGGGAAGGGGTTCTGGCCGAAACGATAGTGGGGCGGCCCTTAGAAATTACTCTGCATTACCATTTCGCTATCTATAGGTTTCTCTGGTAAATTGTCAGGGCCTTATCAATTGTCATTTACTCTAGCACGCTTCGACGACTACACCATTATGGAGTAAAACACCTGGTTCGCGTCTCGTGGTTAGGTCGCATATGCGTTGTTTCCTTGGTCAAGTACCGAGTAATTCCAGCCACTTAAGGACGTGCCCGAATATTGGGTAACCTGACCCTATGGCGTGCCACAAAAGAGCGGGAGCGTGGCCCGTTCCAGAGGTTTATTGTCAACAATGGAACACCATTTTGGACTACCGAACTTAAAACCGAACGTCCGAGGGATCGCCCGGATGCGACCGTGCACAATGCTGTGCTCTGTGAGATGAAAAATGTTGCGCACATAGGGTTAGAGGAGGGTGGGACCGGTGATCAGTTCATGTCTCGCCCGTAATCATGTAGTGGAGGCGTGGGTCGGGTGGTCTCCGTGGTTTAAGAGCCAAGCAGAAGAGGTCAACCGTCCCATAGGGGGTCAAGGGGGTACCGGCATGGGGAGGTTTAGACGTTGGCGGCCGTGAGTGGGTCGTGAGATGGTGGAGTCTGGTCGAAGCCTTATTCTTGAAGACCGACCTGGCTTTACAGGAGTCGCGGCTACCTTCAGTAAGTGCGAATGCCCGCGGCTTTCTCCAAAAGGCTACCGTCCATCTGGATATGCGTGCGGCGGTCTAGTAGACCGCTCCCGGTAGGCTCTCTGGGGGCATTCCTTGATCTGTGGCAAGAGATCAAAATCCTCAAGCCAGTACTCCGTGCCAGTCCTGGGGGTTGGCATATACCATCCGAAGTTATTGAGCATTGAGGGTGTTAGTGGAGTCGGGAAGTGTTCACGGAAGTACGAGCGTACTGCTGTGCGGCTAGAGAGCGGAGCGCGGCAGGTATACGAGGTTCGTAGAGTGTGCCGCGCGTGACGTGTGTTGAGCGGATGGATACTGGGGGGATGAGTGACCCGGGACGGTGCGCTCGCAACCGAAGGCGAGGGGAGTGTCCATATTAACTTCGAATATCTCCATCAACATTTGTTTGAGACTGACAAAATAGGGCAATGTAATATAAATATTACACATAAATGTATATGGCCCTTCCATGGGAGGATTTCATATGGTTTCTTACACCCCATTCACCTTTCTGCGAAGCCGTGCGCGGAGTAGCAACGGTGGAACTATCTGTAGCGTAAACTATTCCCCCGCGTCGACACCATCGTGCGGCGAGAATATTTCCCCACGAGGGATTGCCAGGAAACCACCAACGGTTTTTATCTGACCTGGACCCGGGGTCCTCAATGACAACACTAGCGAACTGACATTAAGATTGCGACCATGGATATCCGCAATGTTCCACGCATCAGCAACACTAACGACGCGGTATAGTGAAACATCTCGGAGTGGCTCCACGACACAATTCCGCATTACTGGCATAGACCCGAGACCCTGCACGTAACGTGTGAATACCTGATTTAGCAAAAAATGAAAGCTTCTGCGAGTCGTCAGGAGTTAGGAGACAGTCTTTGTTTATTCCAACCAAATAATAGATAATAGATTGCAGCCATATACGGACATATCATTCTCGTTGCATATATGTATACATATATATATATAAATATCATATTAGTATATATATATTATATATATATACATATATTATATATTAAAGTCAGTATATTATGCAACCGTATCAAAACACTACAGCTATATAATAATATATTACATATAGATATACTGATACTATAGTATATCTAATATATATATATACATATCTATATAGTATATATATATATAGTATATATATAATACTATATATATATACTATATATATTATAATCTATATCTCTATTCAAAATTAGTATACTATATATATACTCTTGTTAGTTTTATGTACTATATATATCTAATATATTGTTTATTTATCTTTATATATATTATATACATATATGATAACTATAAATTAATCCCCAAAAGAGAAAGCGCAGAGAAACGACCATAAATCATCTGCCTATATAATTATAGACCTATATTCTCATTGACAATTTCCAGTATCATATTGTTCTTTCATCATATATAAAAATGTATCCGAGTAATCGATTACGGGGCGATGGACAGGAGCTTCCACCCGATACCGGTATCCGCCCAAACGCTTCACAGAAGTACACCGAGTATGGGATCGCCCAAGCTATTTTTAGGAAGTATGTAACCGTACGTCGCCCCCGAACCAACATTCTTCATGTACCGTGCCATCACTGTATATTGTTATAGTAACGAGCGCTTTTCGCACCTCACCCCCCCCCCCCCCGCCCCTGCGACAGACTTTACCTGCGCGACGGCCCTATAATATATTATATTATACGTACTATATGATTACAGTATATACTACTGCTACTATATATTCTTACTATAACTGTAATAGTATCGTCACTACACCTTAAATGAAAGAGCATAATATAATCTTCAGATTATAAATATCATATAATATACTACATATATATAACTAATCATAGAGCCCCCTATATTATAAATACGCGCTAGTATAATATAATATATAACTTCGCACTCGACGTCACATATGTATAATATATATATAATATATATATATATAGCGTATATATAAATATACTATACATATATACGAGTGATATAATTTATATATAAATATTAATATTATTATATAATATATGTATATATATATACTATAGTGCATATATATATAATATATATATATACTATATATGCAGTTATATAAATATACTATATATATATCTTATATATACTATATTATATATATATATATATGTATAAAATATTATTAATATATATATATATAGACTAATTATTTATATATTATATTATAATATATTCATAATATATATATGATTTAAATATATATATATATATATATATATATATATATAGTATATACTATATATATAACTCATATATATATATATATATCTAATATATATTATATATATATATATCACTATATATATTATATATAAGGACATATATAAGAGAAATCGATGAACGAATTGAAGAGGTGGTTCACTTGGTAAAGGGAGAATTAAAACACGCTATTCGAATAACTCTCGGAAACCTCATAATATCTTATGTTCACGGTAAGTGACATTTTAAAAGCTAGATAAGAAAAAGATTAAAAAAGTTACAATATAATTTAATTGAAAACTAAAGTCAATTAATTAAATATGAAAGAAAAAAGTCTCTACTAAAAAATACCTGAAAAATATATTAAATTTCTCCATGTCTATTATGCCTAATTGTAATTAGTAGATTAATTACAACTATTATATAAACAATCAAAATTATTATAAGCTGTAACTACAACTACTAGAAACTTAATTATCGCTACAGGGGAATGAATAGAGATATATTAGGCATTATGTGGAGGATTGAAATAGCCCGAAGGGCTTCAGATCTGACAAACAGACAAAATCCGAGTTTTGTCTTATGCATTTGCTATGTTTGCTTTGTTACTTGTCTGCTGGTTGTTTGTATTATTTTTTATTATGCGCGCGCGCTCATACACATACACATTATTATTATTATTATTATTACGCCGAAAAAAAAAAAATTTGAATCCTTCGTAGAAGGATTCAATTTTTGAGCCGACTCCGACTCCGACTCCAACTCCGGCTCCTGCCCTGCTTCGCGCCGCACCGCACCCACCGCACCGCACCGCACCGACGCACCGGCCACCCTCTGAAGTTTTTTTTGATTATTATTTTTATTATTATTATATGAATATTTATTAGTATTATTATATTATTTATTATTATTATATTATTTTATTATTATGTATTGAAATGATTTTTATGCTCCGGCTCCAGCTCAGCCTATGGCTCCGATATCTGATATATATTTACATGGGTTAGAGTTATCGTATCTGATTAAAATTTGGAGGGATGTTAGATGGTGAGGTACCCTAATCGTAGCTGATGTTACGTCCCCATGGGGACCCCGAAGGGGGACCCCACCCCCACTTAAAAATCGAAATGCTCGTAATTGGCTGAAATTTGGTGAGAGGATTCAGAGTTGAGTTTCTAGAAATACTTGATATGTGGAATCTGAGGAGCCCTGGCTCCGGCACCGCGTGCTGGAGCCACGCGGCGCCGAGTTAATAAACAGTCGTTTAACACCAATGTTGGTGTCTTTATAAGTTATTGAGGTCGTAGAATCGAATATGGATGTTTATTAAGTCCGTATGGGTGTCTAGGACCCCCCCATTAGGGCGGTCCCGACTGAAAAAAAGTACAGAGTGTGCAAAACAGAGGTCGAAGGAGAAAGAAGAAGTATAAAGAAGAATAAAGAAGGAAAGAATGGAAAAGGAGTCTGACAGAGGAGTAGGAGTTGACAGCCGCACTGGTGCTGGGCTCCGGTGCGGAGCCCGAGTTATTAAATATTTATGTAATGATACAATATTGAGGTCTTTATATATGGTTATTGAACTTAGATTTCGAAATATTCAGAATCCACCAATGAAAAAAAAAAAAAATAAAATAAATAAAAAATAAAATTCTTATTCTTTATGGTTTAAGACTTCCCTATAATTTACGTTTACATAGTCTAAAGGCAGTAAATCAGGTAAATCCCAACCACCATTCCACCCACCCTCATGACCATTGATCTAATTGGATCTATTGATCTATTGGATCTATGATCCTTATTACTATTGGATTAAGGGGTCAATTTTACTAAAATTGGTCATGTTTTACATACCCTAAATCAGTAAATCATAAAATCAAACTGCCCTCCATAACCCTCCTGACCAGTTGGTGATCTATTGATCTATGGATCTATTGATCTATGGATCTATTATCTATTGATTAAGTCAATTTTTACTAACAATTGTCATGTTTTACATTACCCGGCCCCCCCCCCTTCCCCTTCCCCCCCCCCCCAATAAATCGATAAATCAGTAAATCAAGCCACCCAAACCACCCTCCCGGCTCCTAATTGTTTCTATTGACTATTGGATCTATGACTATGACTCTATTTCGATCTTATTATTAAGTCAATTACTAAAATTGTCATGTTTACATTACTATCAAAATTCAGAAATCTCAAAGCCACCAAGCACCCACCCTTGACCTTCCTCGTTTCCATTCGCATGAGTCTAGATCAGACCATACCCATATCTAGGATCCTAATTGGATCTTTACGAATATTGAACACTTAAGTGCAAAAGATCAACTTAGAATCAAATAAGTATCTAATTAAGACAATAGACGTTAAATCAAAATAGAGTCGCATCGTATGCTTACATGACCTTGCGCATAGAATCCAGAGTGGATAATCCCAGTTAGAATTGCCAAACAGAAGCTGTAGCTTACATCTTAACCAATCCAGATACCAATTTTTAACTGATTTAAGAAGGTACTGTAAAAACATTGACAATTTTTAGTTAAAATTTGACCTTAAATCAACTAGAGTCCAATGATCAATAGATCAAGAGAATCAATAGATTCAATAGATCACAACTGGTCAGGAGGGTAGGTTGGGTGGCTTGATTTACTGATTTACTGATTTAGGGTATGTAAAACGTTACAATTTTAGTAAAAAATTTGACCTTAATCAATAGATCAATAGATCAATAGATCAATAGATCAATAGATCAATAGATCACAACTGGTCATGAGGGTAGGTTGGGTGGCTTGATTTACTGATTTACTGCTTTAGACTATGTAAAAAACGTAAATTTGTAAGTTATAAACATAAAAAGAATAAGAAATTTTAATTTATATTATTTATTTTATTTTTTTTTTTTCTGGGGGGTTAGGGAAATCATTTTCGAGATTTACAGGTTCAATAACATATATTAAAGACGATCAATATATTGTTCATCATTAATATTTAATGTAACTCGGCTCCGCACCGGAGCCAGCACCGTGCGGCTGTAACAACTCTACTCCTCTGCAGTCAGACTCCGTTTTCATTCTTTCCTTCTGTATTCTTCCTTTCATACCTTCTTTCATTCCTCCTTTCGACCTCTGTTTTCCCCACTCTGTGGCTCTTTTTTCAGTCGGGACCCCCTCAAGGGGGGTTCCTAGACACCCCATACGGACTTAGAAACCATCATATTCGAGTTCTACGACCTCAATAACCCTTATAATAGACACCAACATTGTTGTTATACGACTGTTTTTAACTCCCCGCCACGGCACCGCAAGTGCGCTCCAGCACGGTGCCGGTAAGCCACTCCTAGGAAATTCACATATCAAGTATTTCTAGAAACTCAACTCTGAAGCCTCTCACCAAATTTCAGCTTCCCAATTACGAGCATTTCGATTTAGTGGGGTTGGGGTCACTTCGGGGTTCCCCATGGGGCGCTAACATTCAGCTACGATTTAGTGGGTACCTCACCATCTAACATCCCTCCAAATTTTAATCAGATACGATAACTCAACCCATGTAAATATATATCGGAGCCATAGGGTGTGAGCTGGAGCCGGAGCATAAAAATTCATTTAATAATAATAATAATGAATAATAATGAATAAGAGGTAATAATAAGAAAAATAATAATATCAATAATCAATGGAAGTCATAATCATATGAACTTGAACCAATTCACAAATAACTTGAGAGCTGAGACGGAATTCGGTGCGGTGCGGTTTGCGGTGTAGGGGGGTAGGGAGAAAAATGCTCATGAAAGTACCAGGGTTTGGGAGTCGGAGTCGGAGTCGGCTCAAAAACTGAAATCTTTTACGAAGGATTGAACGTTCTTCGATTTTCGGGCGTTAATAATAATATCTAATAATAATGGTGTATGTGTATGAGCGCGCGCGCATATATAAAAAATAATACAAACAAACACAGGACAAAATTACAAACAACATAGACAACATTAGACAAAACCTTCGGTTTTGTCTGTTGGTCAGATTGATAGCCGCGGGCTATCAATCCCCAACATAAGCCTAATTATCTCTATTCCATTTCCTAGCGAAAAAAGTGGGTGCGGGACTGGCCACTAGTTAAAGGTTATAATTAATTTTGATGTTTATATAATAGTTGTAATTAATCTACTAATTACAATTGCAGAATGCATGGGAATTTAATATATTTTTCAGGTATTTTTTAAGATACTTTTTCTTTCATATTTAATTAATTGACTTTAGTTTTCAATTAAATTATATTGTAACTTTTTTAATCTTTTTCTTATCTACTTTAAAATGTCACTTACCGTGAACATAAGATATTAATAGGTTTCCGAGAGTTATTCAATAGCGTGTTTTAATTCTCCCTTTACCAAGGTGAACCACCTCTCAAATGGCGTTCATCGATTTCCTTTATATATTCCTTAACTATACTATATATATATATATATATATATTATTAATATATTATATACATATATATTATATATAAATAATAGAGTATGTGATAATGATATATATAGGTATATATGATATATGATATAATATAGATATATATATATAGATATATATATAATATATATACATATATATATATATATTATAATATATATATATTATTATTTATACATATATATATATATATAATATATATATATATATATATTTATACATATATAATATATATATATATATATATATATATATATATATATATATATATATATATTATATATATATACATATATATATGAATATAATATTATATATTATATATATATAATATATAGTATATAATATTATATATTATATATATAATAATATATAATATATATTATATAATATATATATGTTATATATATTATATATATATATATCTATAGGGTGATATATATAGTATATATATTATATATATATATATATTAATATATATATTATAATATATATATATATAATATTATATATATTATATATATATATATTCATATATATATATTATATATAATATATAATATATTATATATATATATCAATAGCGTCCGCAGAAAATTTTCCAGGGTGGGGCAAAGCTTATATATGTACAGTGATGGGCACGGTACATGAAAATTGTTGGGCGATACCGGTACATCGGTACTTCGAAAAATAGCTTGGGCGATACCAGTACTCGGTACTTTGTGAAAGCGTTTGGACGATACCGGTACTCGGTACTGTATCGCCGGTACGATCGATACATCGATACCATTATTATTTTTTGAAAAAATAAATATAATAAAATGAATTTCAATAAATAGTATAATATTACCTATAAGCAGATAGATGGTGATGTGTTTCTGCTGCTTTCTCTGTTAGAATTAATTTATATATTATAACTATATTATATATATATATATATATACTATATATATATATATATATATCTATACAATAATATATATATATATATAATATATAGTATATATATCATATATTATATATAATACTCTATATATATATATAAAAATATTATATACTTATATATAATATATATATTATACTAATATATATTATATATATTATATACTATATTATATATATACATATATATATATATAATATTATATATATAATATATATATATATATATATATATATATATATCTATATATATATATATATTATATATATTATATAATATATACTATATATATATACACCGAAAACCATATATATATAATATAATGCAACGAGGAAATATTTCACGTAATGATGGCATTATTTATTATGTTAAATTGTTGGAATAAAAGATGTCTTGAATTAAATCGGAGCTTATTTTTGGCTAATCATTATAGGTTTATCGCGATCCATGCACAGTATGGAATTTCGTCATGGACCTCCGTAATTTTCAATAAAAAACCGCTGTAGTTTCGATGCTGAAATTGCATTCCATGGCATTTAATTAATGTAAGTTATTCATTTGGAGACCGTTCATTCCAGGATGCCAAAAACGTTTGTTTCCTGGCAAAATCCTCGTGGGAAGTATATTTGCCGACATTGTGTCAGCGGGAAATAAGTTACTACCAATTAGTTAGTTGTATACGTTCAAAAAGCGCTGAATTGGGGGTAGGAAACCCATATAAAGCCTCCTGAAGGCATATCACATTTTATGGTAATATTTAATATTACATTTGCTATTTTGTCAGCCAACTAAATTATGAATTTCGAAGTTAATATGACACACTACTCTGTTGGGGATCGATATTCCAGTATAATCGTACAACAGTCAGGCGGAGCACTTTTACGAATGTTATAAATCGTGTGTCTTAGCACAGCTTTTTAATTGTAACATCCGATAACACTTTGCCAAATAATATGTATACAACCCAGGAAACTCGGGACGGGATATGTTGAGGGTTATTCTTGGAAGACAAGAATGCCCACAGAGCTACGGAGGTGTATAAACGGAGATATCCAGATCAGTTTGGAACCGCATTCCACTATAATGTTCAGATTGTACACAGGTTTTCAAGAATAAGGCCCTCGACCAACTCACCATCACTCGGCCACCCAAGTCAACCTCCCACCCGTACCCTTGACATGGAGCTTTGACTTTCTATTGTTATACCACGGAAACACCCAAACAACCTACTTTACGGCAACATGAACCTGTACGGTGCATTTCTACATATGTTACAACATTTTTCAATTACAGAGCACACATTGTGCACGGTCTGCACATCCCGGCGATCCCGGACGTTGGTTTTAGTTCGTAGTCCAAAATGGTCGTTCCATGTCTTGACAATAAACTTGACGAGGCAGCTCCTTATTTTGTGACGGATGAGGCCAGGTGATTTACCAAATTATTGGGCACGATAATGGCTGGGAATATCGGTACTTGACCAAGGAAAAACAACGCCATATCACCATACAGCACGCGACACCAGTAGTATACTCCATAATGTGTAGTGCTGTGGAACCGCTAGATAAAAATAATGATCCAAGCCTGACATTTACCATAGACCTAGATATGCGAATGAAACAATAATTTCCTGGACAATACTTTGCCAGACCTTCCTCGTGAACGATACCATTAACGGCAGTCAAAATTTGACTACCCAGCATGAAGGATGCCCCAGGCACTCAGCAAGGGGCTGCTGCACATCATCTAAACGTAACACCCCCCGGTAGGTGGATAGGAACATGGGCTCCCCGGTAGGTGGCCTCCAAGATCACCGGACCTTACTCAACTGGGAGTATTACCTGTGGGGCTACCTGAAGAATCGTTGTCTACGCGTGGGTACATTAACACGATAGCATCAGTTAATTACCTCTTAAGTCGAATCGCTCACGCTTGTCCGATTAGTCGACTCGAAAAAATTACATTGGCAAACTTGACAAGGGTGGATTCAGAGCGGGCTGAACTTGCGTTATGAAATAAGAGCAGAATTTCGCGCAGACGCGTATAATGTTATACTATGCATATACGATGAAGAATGTAACTAAACATAAAATCATGTAAGGTATACAGCGAAAGGATTTCTTTACTATTACCGAAATAATACTTAATGTACTTGGACTGTAAATAAACGGAATGTGTTAACAGAGTTATAAATCATTTCTGTTATAAAATAAATAACTATTCATCGTAACTAACTATTAATAGTACCTAATAATAAAAACGTCCGCCTGTATATGGGGGTTTCGGCCCTCATTCACGATGTTCTAAACCTATTACAACTAACATTTTTGGTAACTATTACGGCAGCAACACGTATTTTTCCGCGTGTATTGAGAGGTAACTAGCCATTTTGAATCGAGGATGACTGCTCTATGAACCCTACAATAATTTTTGCCATAAAATGCAATTTTTAATTATCGGAACCACATGGTTTTATTGAAAAATTCGAAGGTTCATGAGCAATTCGCATACAGAGGCCCTCTTTATTATTCCTACAAGTTTCTAAATAATTGACATCATTACGGAAATATTCCGTTGTTGACACATTAGCTGAAACCACACACGCCGCACACACACACGGCACCGCCACGAACAGCACAACACAACAACACAAATATATTATATATACATATATATATATATATATATATATATAGTATATATAATATAGTATATACTAATATATATATATATACTACTATATATATATACTCTTATAATAATATATATATATTATATTATATATATATATATATCATATAGGTAAATGTCATAGACGTGTGTCGCACTGATCAGAAAACCGATACTAATCATTATTGGAAAAATTCTACGAAAATCATTTTGCGAAAAAAAAACATTTGAAAAAACTTCATGGAAAAAAAAGTAAAAAAGAATTTAAACTATATTTTTTTTCCACTTCACACTAAGCGACCAGAAAGTTAGGCCTATGGTCGATTTATTTCCTTTGTAAATATTGAATTATGTAACTAACCCAGTTTGTAAAGCCAATTACATTATGATGTACAGGTACCATACAGAAATAGTTTCAGACGATTGCATATTTTATGTAACATTTTTACGAAGTAAATAACCTTATTTTAAAGTCAGAAAATTTGTGAAATATATAAGAATAAATGTTAGAGAATATTCCAAAATTAATAAAGGAAAAACAATTTCTTCTTCTGGATGTCCTTGGAGGAAATTTGATAATAAATTGTGTCAAAGTTTTCGCCTGACGAAGAGCACCAATCCATTATCTCAAACACTACAAAAAGCTTACCGGGAATAGGAATACATTGCTGGAAATGCTGTGGTCAATTTTTAGTGCACCGTTAAAAAAAAAAAAAAAAAAAAAAAAAAAAAAAATTTAGTTAATAAATTTTGTACAAATAAAATAAAAAATAAAAAACATTATTGTTAATCAATAAACTAATAGTAATATGAATTAAGAGAGCTCTAATTTAGAGACTTATATATTGCGTTACTTCTTTAAAATAAATAAGACTTTCTATAATTTTGTTTTTTTTTTTTTTTGTAACTAATGAAATTACCGCAAGGGTATACCGCCCGGATGGCAGGAGTCGGGGTCTCTCTGCCTATCCGGGGAAACTTAACGGGTAGGACTAATTCCCCCCCTCCGGGAGGGTCTCCGGAACCCCCGCTCTGTGTATTCGGGTATCGCGGGGGTTCCTCCGCCCCTCCCCTCGGGCGGGTATGGAAAACGTCCCCCTGTGTTCCCCGTCGGCTCGAGCCCCCCAAATTGCCGTGTAATTAATACCTTACAAATAATATATCATATATACCTATGTCCCAGCACCCCCTTTCAAAAAAAAAATAGCCAAATTTTTGTTTATTTTTTTTTTTTTTACATTTTCCAACCTAAAAATTTTACAAGGATTCCAAAAAAATGTATTTCATTTCCCTGTAGCTTTTTTAACATTCAGAGATATATTTTTTTTTTTTTTACAGTTTCCTCGGTAAAATTTTGCCAGAATTCCAGCAATGTATTCTTTTTCCGGTAGTGTTCTTGTAGATTATATATATATTATATATATATATATATTTATATATATATATATATCATATATATCATATATATATATATATATATATATATAATATAATTATATATTATATATATTATTATACTATATATATGATAAAACTAATTATATAT
>JABUQX010130582.1:20000-35849 GCA_015478945.1 Trachelipus rathkii
TTTAACAATTTTGATAAAACAAATGTATTTTGTGTAAACATAACAAAAATAATAAATAACAATTAATAAATTTAAAAGTATGAGAAGTTAACTTCACTGACTTTTTGTCATTTAAAGATGTTCAAAAAATTGGACATTTCGTTATAGTTTATGTTTATCATTCATTGGTTTATGTTTCCTTAAGAGCAACGATCCCCTAGCGCGTAATTCATAAAATCTTTAATCTTGTTATGAATTGAGAAGCCCCTCTTTTCAGCTGTTATCGGAAATTTTTGTGGTGTTTCTTTTAAAATGTTAAATATTTTTTATTTCTGTTATACTTATTTTGCGACATTCTCATGTTGAGGGTATTCGTAAGCGTTATCCGATATAAGGGCGTTATAACATTCCACTTCAGACTAATGAAATCGCATACAACGTTACTGACCCACATACCGAAATCGCTTAGCTCCACGAGTAGGAAGCATGGCGAGCTCAGTTTCATTGCTTATAAGTACGATCTTTAATATAAGCTTCTTGCCCGTGCTTTTGCTTTTAATTTTGTTCTTTTAAAATTAATTTTAATTTGTTCTCTTCCTCTTTTTTCTGACTTATATTTTCAGTTTTATAATATACTACTAGCTTACATTTTTTCTGTTTTAATTCATGGTAATTGGTAAATACATTATTTAAAGTGTATTTATCAGGTTTTACACTATAATATAACTGGGAAGTTATTGTTTTCGATTCTGCGTTATTCTTTTAATTTCTATATCAAAAGGTCCAATCAAGACGATATCTTAAATGAATACGGTAAACTAAAGTCTTTAATGGTAGCATTTTTGTAGTTTAGGGGAGTCGAAAGAGTCGAAATTCCCAAGTATCGTTCCTTATCTGTAGAATAACAGTAGACACTTCCTAATCAATTTTTCATCCTCTTTAATTTTAATATTAACATCTAAAAATTAATGTAGAAACAAATTTTTTATGAAAACACGACCTAATTACACATCCTATTCTTTTACCTTCGATTCCGTAGAACACACCTTTTATAAATAATTTAAACGATCCAAGAAACATATTCAAGAGTCGTTTATAAATCTAAATTTTAGAAAGAGGAAAAATAACCTAACATTAAATTTCTTAGATGTTAATATTAAAATTCAATGGTAAAAAAATTGATAGAGTGTTACGTTAAATCTACAGATAAAAGAACATACTTAAATTTCGACTCTTTCACTCCTCTAAACTACAAAAATTGCTACCATAAAGATATTAGTTCACCCGAGCCATTTAAGATATCGTCTGATGGGAACCTTTTTGATATAGAAATTAAGAATAACGCAGACTAATACACAATAACTTCCCCCAATATATTAAGGAGAAAACTATAAGTTTACTTTAACATAATATAATTTACCATAATTATATGAACAAATAAAACGATAAGCTCGTCAGATAATATTTATAAAAACTGAAAAATATCATAATTAAAAGAGGGAGAGAACAAATTAAAATTAATATTTAAAAGAGAATAATTAAAGCAAAGACGGGAAGAGCTTACTATTAAATCGTACTAATTAGTCATTGAAACATGAGCTCGTGCTTTACTCTACCGTGAAGCGCTTTCGGATGGTGGGAGAAGTAAGTATGTATACCGATTTACATGGTTCTGAAAGAGTGCCAAAGAGCCTGTTTACATACTGGTTACCAAAAGTGCTCCCCAAACCAATGAAAGTTTCGTTATCTTATTTTTGACCTCTCTAAATAGTCCAACAATCTTAATGAAGAACACCACAAAAATACCGATAACAGCATAAAAGAGGGCTTACTAAATCATAAACAAAGAAAATAAAATGAATTTTTATGAATTGCCGCCCTAGGGGATCGTTGCTCATACGGAAGACATAAACCAATGATCAAATAAACTATAAACGAAAATGTCCAAATTTTTTAACATCTTTAAAATGAACAAAAAGTTCAGTGAGAAGTTAACTTTCTCAAAACATTAAACATTTCATTAATTTATTTATTTATCTTCGCCCTTAGTTTAAAACGATAATTGCGTTCTCAAAATTTCGTATCCTTTTAAAAATAAAATTTAATCCTTGAAAAAAGCAATGAAAGTGTACGGACGAAAGCTTGGTACATCTAAAATTAATTGTTCTATGTTCTTCAAAAGGTAGTGTGTTTTTTCGAAGTTTGGTCTTCTGTTGACAAGAAATAACTAATTCAGGAGGCTTGAAAAAGATAATAATAAAAATAATAAAATAATAATAAAATAAAATATAATAATAATAAAATAATAATAATAATAATAATAATAAATAAATAATATAATATAATAATATAATAATAATAATAATAATAATAAAAATATATAATAAAATAATAATAATTAATAATAATAATAATAATAATAATAATAATAATAATAATAATAATATGATAATAATAATAATAAATATCAATACCACTGCTACAAATTATTTATCCCCATGTCTAGATTCTAGAGCAGGGTTGGTACAAAAAAAATCAAATGCTTTAAATCAACTGAAAATTGTGGAAAATTCATAGAATCTCATGAATGAAAGCATATAGTCACATGACATCAAATCTATTTCAGGCAGATTTTTATTATTATCTAAATTAATAATAATCCTAGCTAACGCGCTAATATAATGATTTATTTTGATGTACAATATGACAGTTGAATCTTCAATTTAGCAGCAATCTTGAATTTGTATAAAGAAATAAATAAAAATTAGAGTACTACAGATATTATATAGCATTATATATATATATATATTATATAATATATATATATAATATATAATATATATTATAGATATATATCTATATATATATGATATGTATATATAGATATAATTTTAAACAAACTTTAAATTAAACTAAATAAATAATTATATTTGCTAAAACCTCATATATTAATTAGGTAATAATAGAGAGATTTTTAACTAAATTTAAAAAATAATAATTAAAAAAGCAATTTTGTTGTCTAAAAAAATTTAAAAAAATTTCAAAAAATCGAAAAACTATTAAAGCTCACCAGTTTACGAGTGTGAAAATATTGTTTCATATTTAAAGTTTTTGAAACTATAGAGAAGTCGAAGCGTTAAATTTTATCATGATATTTGTTTCATTATATCAATTTCTTATATCTATTTTTATAACATAATCAATAACTGAGTAAAATGTACAAATCAATTTCTGAATTTTTTTAAGAAAGACATTTGAAAAAAGTAGAAAAGGTTCCGGTAAGTTCGGCCGAGAACCGAAACTCCTAAAAAATAGAGGTCCGGCTTAAGTTCCGGGCCGGAACCTGTTCCGGTACATTCCTAATATATATATATATATATATATCATATATATATATATTTATATATATATATATAGAATAAATATTATTATATATATATATATAATATAATATCATACTATAATATAATATATATATATATATAATAATTACTATATTATATAATCTATATATATATATACTATCATAATAATATATATAGTAATAATATAATATATATAATATATATATTATATATATCAAAATACATAATAAATATATATATATAATATAATGACAAATAAAAATATAAATCTAATGAATTATTGTTAATAGAGCGTTAGAAAAAAAGAAATTACCAAAATCTTATAATTCCTCAACACAAAAATATTGACAATCAAAATTTCTTTTTATCATTATTATTCCCTTAAGCATGCCCCGCATATGCAGTAAATAATAAGGATTCGCAACTGATATATATATATATATATAATATATAATATATATATATGATATATATATATATATATAATATGCTATGTAGTTTTTTCTTTTTTATATAAATATATATAACATATATATTAATATAAAACAGTATATATAGATAAATAAATATATATATATATATATATATATATATATATATATATATATATATAAATAGATAGAATATGCATAAATATTTATATTTAGTTATTAAATTTATTATTCACGCTGGTATTGAATATTAAGATGTCAACTACAGGTAAATAAAAACGAGGAAAGTTAAAAAAAAATCATATATATTAAAGCTATTATTATTATTATTATTATTATTATTATTATTATTATTATTATTATTATTATTATTATTATTATTATTATTATTATTATTATTATTATTATTATTTTACACAATACTTTCAACCATTATGATTATTATTATTATTATTATTATTATAATAATTGTTATTATTATTACCATTATTATTATTATTATTATTATTATTATTATTATTATTATTATTATTATTATTATATTATTATTATTATTATTAAAACAAAATAGATGTTGACAACAGAAACTATTTAACCCGATTTGCAGGTTTTGAAAAAAAATGCATTTCGTAATGCAATTAATGAATTAATGAATTATTTTTATTTATTGATTTATTTAGTTGTTTCTTTTTAGTTTTTTTTTTTCATGATTATTATTATTATTATTATTATTATTATTATTATTTGGCAGAAATTTTTCATTTTGTTGTCAGTTAATTAAAATAATTTTGATTCTGAATACAAATTCAAATTGAATGGAAATATTTTAATAAAATTAAAAGTTTTATTAATTTAAATATTCGGTGGAAGAATGTCAATTAATTATGCTGAGGCCACAAATAAAATAACAATACAAGCAAATAAACATTATAATAAAACGCATTCAATACACCAAGAATTTGCCATATTTTGCGACATTATTAAAATTTATTTCAAGTTTTATTCTTAAATATTAAGAAAAACCAGGTCATATTAATGACCATTAATGGCCGACATGCCCAATAGACTAGTGTGAAAGTTTTTTAAGTTTCATACCTAAATAGTAAGGTAAACCAGGGTCATATTGAAGATCGACATGCCCCGATAAACATGCTTGAAATTTATTTCAAGTTTCATTCCGAAATATTAAGATGAACAATGGCCATATTAAATGTTTATAGTTTTAGTGTAGTATTTATATTAAACAGACTGAACGGAACTCTAAAATTACCTATATATATATATATAATATATATATATGATATATATATAATATATATATATCATATATATATTATATATATATATAATATATATATAATTAATATATATAATATATAAATATAAAAATATTAATATTATATATATATATATATATATATATATATATATATATATATATATATATATATATATATATAATTATCATATATATATATTATATATATATATTATAATATATATATAATATATAACTGTATAATATAATATATAAGTATATAATATAATTATAATAATAGTATATAATATAATAATATAATATAATATATAAATAATATATATAATATATATATATATATATATATATATGTACAGGGTGTTCCGTAACATGTGGGACTCACTTAACTGATTGATTGGGAGTTCATCAACAATCAAAAACATTTATATGGACATGTGTCCTATGTGCTCCCGTTTCAAAAGTTACAGCACATTTACTATCATAGGCACACAAGTTTAATGAAATTATAATAACAATACGGATAGTAAATATAATATTACTATTTATAACGGTTTTAGTATTAAATTAAAAGAAATAACTATAAATAATACTATGATAATATTCATAATAATGGAATACTCAAATAATAATAATAAATAATAATAATAATAATATAATGATAATAAATAATAATAATAATAATAATAAAAATAATAATAATAATAATAATAATAATAATGGTTTGTATGTCTTAAACCAAAGAAAACACTTGTGTATTCAACCACCTTCGACAGTGTTGATATTCTACGGCAACTTATAGTTTATGCTTGCGAGCCACAATTCGATACACACTTGGATATTTGGAAAGAGTACCGACAATCGAGATGCGACGATTTCAACGCTTGCATACAGAGCGGGTTCCATTTCCAGCACTTCTGTGAGAGTAACATACCTGATGTGAGTCTTAAAACTTGAGAGTAAGAGTCATTTACTATATAATAATTGTTATTGGAGTGTATACCTTAAATAAATTGTGTTATTCACGTGTTTCTTTGATTTAAGACATACGTAGTATAGTCCAAATCATTTTTATTATTATTATTATTATTATTATTATTATTATTATTTATTATTATTAGTTATTATTATTATATTTATTATTATTATTATTATTATAAATAGTATACAGTGCCGACAAATAACTACTATGCATTAATATTAGAAACCGGTATAAATAGTGATATTATATTAATCTATATTGTTATTCATTATTTCAATTAAACTTGTATGCTTATGATTCGGTAAATGGTGCATGTACTTTAAAACAGGGGCAAACAAAGGACACATGTTCAAACAAACGTTTTTGATTGTTGATGGACTCTCAATCAATCCCTTCAGTTGGTCCCACATGTTAAGAAATACCCTATTATATAATAATATTATATATATATTATATAATATAAAAAATATATATATTATAATATATATTATATATATATATATATATAATATAATATATAGTATATATATATATAATAGATATACTATAAATAATAATATATATATATATATATATATATATATATATATAATATATATATATATATATATAATATATATATATATAAAAAAAATATATATATATATAGGATTTATCTCTAGAGATTTTCTAATATGAACCTTGCATTTTTCAAAATTATCAAATATATATATATAATATATATATATATATAAAATCATAATATATATATATATATATATATTATATATATATAATATTTATATATATATATATTAATATATGATATATTACATATATATATAATATTATATGTAAATTTCAAAATTATATACTATATTATATATATATAATATATATATATATATATGAAACCCTAATTAATACGCCTTCGATTAAAGGATTTTCAATTTTCGCGACATAATTTTTTTATTATTATTATTAAAAAATTCGAATTACCAGCACTAAATTCAATAAACGCGGAAAATAAAAATGTTAACGCTCAAAATATTTCCCATATTTACATTAAAGAAATTTTCTATGATCCACATAATGTCGAAAAGACTGAATAAAGTTTTGAAGAAATAGTTGAAGAAAATGTAACGGAACTCATAGAATCGCACACGGAGGAGGTTAGTGATAACGATCTCAATCTAGAATGTCAAAAAGCTTACAAAGAGGAGGAGGAGGATGAAGAGACTCACGCTTCGTTAAGGAAACTTTCACAGAAGGACCTCAGTAAAATTATTTGAGAAAATAGAACTTTTTAAATGATAATTATTTGATATTGTGATATTGATCCGGATATAGATCGTGGTAGCCAAATTTCCCGCATAATTGAAGAAACTATTTCGAAAGTAACAACAAACTAAAAAAAATTGAGACGACATATCATACTACTCTCAATAAAGCTACCTTAACAGTATTTCTTTAATTTTGTGTGGCAATAGGAGGAAACTAATAAGGAACATAAAGGTAAAACCCTGAAGGACATAATACAGTGCTGCAATTAGTTGTCCCCCTTTCAGAAATTGTATATCATTAAATATTGTATTATAGGTTATATTAACACTGTATATTATAACTGTATTTTAAATTTAATAATGTAATATTTCTTTTCTAAATAAAGTTTTTGGAATTGAAATTGAAATTGAAATTAAAATTGAAAATTTGAAATAATTTATTGGTAAATTTCCTAAAACATAATATTTCTTAGATCATCTTCATTATTCTTTTTGTTTTTTACGTTCGATTAACGCGATTTAGATTAGAACTACTTTTTTGAGAACACACTACCCGCGTTAACCGTGGTATATACATATATATATATATAATATATTATAAATAATATATATTATATATATATAATATATATAATATATTAAATACAAATTTAAATCTATAAATATAATAAGTTTAATTATAATTAATATAAAAAAAGATCTATTATATTATTATATATATATTATAATTTATTTATATTTAAAAATATATATATATATATATATATATATATATATATATATATATATATATATATATATATATATATATATATATATATATATAGTAATATAATAATAAAATAAGTTAAATAAAAATACAAAAAAATAAAATTTCTTTAATAATATTAAAAAATATAGATCAATAGACATTGATTCTAGGAACTCCAGTACTTATAGACTATCCTTTCTCATACATATATTATATAAGTAATATTTATATTTCGTTTTTAGCTGATGCACTGTAGAAGATTTGTGATAAAACTCGGAACGTCTAATTAAATGATAATGTAAGCAAAGCTATCTGATTGATAATTTTTTTTTTTTCTTCTCCCTTGACTGGACAAATCTATGGGATCATACTATAATATATATATAAATAATTTAAGAAGAAACTTATTCATGATTAATATCTACACCAATCTATCTCTAATCAAAAGTATACTAATAAATACCATATCAATTATAAATTAACAATAAAATATCATAATCAAATGATATAACTTATCGAAGTCTTAAAAAATTAAATATTAATAATAAATAATAATTACATAATATATTTAATGAATATAATAATAATAAAATAATAATTAAATCATTAAAATAACAATTTGATAATAATAATAAAAATAAAATAATAAAAATAATAATTAACAATTAGAAACCAATTACATTAATTAATATAATAACAAATTAAATATTATTAATATATAAATAATAATCTAATTAAAATATAATAAATTAAAATAATTAAAATATAAATGAATAAATAAATAAATGGGTATTTATAACGATAGGTTAGGAATTGAATAATTTACAAAAAAGAAGTATATTAATACTTTCTTGCCTGTATAATCTAGAACGTAAAAAAAATAAAGAAAATTAAAAAATGCACTGTAAAGTAATCATCAAGATAAAATATAAAAAGATAATAATTTTTAGAAAATAATTAATAAACCTAAATAATATTAAAAGATATTATAATAATAATATCAACAAATTAATAAAGAAAAAAAATGATTTATGAATATTAATATAACACAAATAAATTTAGACTTTTAAAAAAAATTAAATACTTAAAAGTCTATTTAATCATATTTGAAATTAATATTTACGTGTTTAGTTTACAGTCTTTGAGGCAAGTAAATGTACTAAAAAATATATCAAAAAACTGAGCCCTATATATATACTAGAAATATAAACAGTTGTTGGTTTGTAGTATATTTAGAGGCTACATTTATCTAAAAATATAAACACTTTAAATTAAAATAGAGGTTGGATCCATCCATAGCTGAACTTAAAGAGGAAAAACACAAACTACTACTAGGTGGACTAGTACACTGAGTCTGAGGATATAGTCTCTTTCAGAGGTTGTACACTTATGATCCTTAATAAATTAAAAAAGTTTAAAAATCCTCCACAAATTAACACACAAAATATAATATGTGAGACCATCATCGAAGACATTTGAATATAGAGATATGCGGGCATCTGTTGAGGAGTGAGCTATGTTTATTAGGTAGCTTATTGAGAGTAGTATGAACAGTCTGACTGTACGGTCGGAAGATGCCTTCGTCTTATATAATTTTAATTATTGTGATTGTTGTGACTTCGAAACTAGAGTCGCGTGAACGGAATTACGAGCCTATGTAGCAGGTATGCAACATTTGCATAGCACGATCACGAGCGTGCTCACTAGAGAGTAGTGCTGGCTCGGACTCGAATGAGGTCAGAGCTTAATTACAGATGTGCAATAAGTAAATTTAAAAAATCTATTTTCTCAAAAATTATTACTGGGTCCTCTTTGAAAATGCTACGAGTGGAAATACACCTCCTCCATCCTCTTTGTAAGCTTGTGACATCTTAATGAGAAGGTTAATAGCTCTAACTAACTAAGTTATCGTTCTAGTAAGCCGTAGAGTAGCAGCATCTATGTAGTTCGTTATTATCTATTATTATTCTATTCATACGTATTCTTTTCAATAACTTTATTCATGTCTTTTCGAGTACTTATTATTAATTATTATTATTAATAATTATTATTATTATTATATATTATTATTATTATTATTATTATTATTATTATTATTATTAATTATATTCATTAATTATTGTTATTATTAATTATTTAATTTAATATTTTCTTGTTAATATTATTTATTATTTTATATTTATTATATATATTATTTTATATTTTACTATTATTAATTATATATTATTATAAATGTTTGGCGAACAATATATTTTTATTATTGTTATTACTTATATTTTTATTTATTTATCTTTATTATTATTAGTAATTTTAATTTATGTATTTAGCTGATGATGGGTTTGGATAAACTCGAAACGTCCTAATTAAATGATATCAAGATTACTGTTCGTCTTCTTTATTTCTTATATATTATTATTATATATTATATATATAATAATATATATATATATAATTATATAATATAATATATATATATATATATTATATATATATATATATATTATCTCTCTCCTCTCTCTCTCTCTCCTCTCTCTCTCTTCTCTCTTTTCTCTGTCTTTCTCTCTCTCTAATCTCTCTCTCTTCTCTTCTCTCTCTCTCTCTCTCTCTCTCTCTCTCTCTCTCTCTCATTGCGCATGTAAGAAATAGCGGGGAAGAGTTTTAATGCTAGAAGGTTGATAGTATAATTATAAGAGAATGGTTTTTTAGTTCCTAAGAAAGTAAGACTAGTGCGATTTTTAACATGATAAGGAATATCATATATGGGTCAACAATCAATAAACGGGAATATAATAAATCAATAAATCTTAATTTAAAATTATCCGAACTCACAATCTCTCAAGATTATTAACCTCTTCTTATGACGAAATTGTTAACGATAAAATTTTTGCCCTACACCAAGTAAGAAGACAGTAGAGGATAAAAATAAATTGGAAAAAAAAATTATTAACATAGTATCATGGATTTAAAAAAATTCTAGCGACAAAGTCGTAAATCGTTTCAAAACTTAAGATTTGTATCCATAACCACGAGAGATGGACAATATTCGAATTCGCTGATGCGATATTCAGCATATAGACCAATATTGCATATGACATTCACATTCGCAATATGTTAACAAAAAAATTATTAATGCACTCACATTCGGCATTTCGTGAATATTAAAATTAAATTTAATCGCATTAGGCACAACCCCCCCCTCACCCCTTCCCACCCCACCACCCCCCCCCCCCCCATCTACTCCGCTGCTCACACAACCACTCCCCCTCCTCTCCCCCCCACCTCCCCCCATCTCCACACTATATGCTCTTACCCACACCCCTATCGCACCCATATTCCCCTCGCTCGATCGCCCTTGCAACCCACCCTTTTCACTTACTCTCTCGCGCTCCGACTTCACTCGAGGAGATCTTACAGCATAGCCAGTGTGAAATCTAACAGCAATCCATGTATTTGTAATAATTGTTAAAAATTATAAAGCTACTTATCATAATGATAGAAAATTGATTATGAAGTCGACGTATAAAGTCTAGATACGCTCTTCAATGACAGGCTGGAGTAAGTATATGGATTTGTAGCATCATTACGAAGTATATATATAGCTAATATTAATAGATGACAACTAATGTACTATGTGCGTATATACGTAATACTGGAATACAAACTAGTTGAATATAAACAATTGCCGTATGAACCTACTTTAATAGTGTGGTTTGGTGGATACTTCTTATGATTAGTTTCCCAGTGACATCGAGCAAAGTTTAACACCTTAAACATCTCGAGTTAAATATATATATCCGGAAAGTTCTCTATAAATATGTACATAATACTACGTTGTCATAGACCTAAGGTACGATATATAATTAATCTACTGCCTCAAGCTATCCTCCATAATGACCAAGGTAAGCTAGATGGGTACTTTGTCATAGAATAAAGTAGTGATCATCTTGACTGGCTCCAGGTCAAGCTGATGATTTATGTCAGTTAAATATTAGTGTATGTCACTATATTCTCAGACAAGCTAATACACCAATCATCCATAATAAATAATATACATAAATGCTCAATAGTAACAATAACTGATATTTGAATTGATAGAATTGCAGAAATCATTGAAAATAATGAGTTTAAAAAACATTATGAAATATCTTTTTGGTTGGTTTAATAATAAAAAAAAAGTAAACATAAACACTTCTGTCCAAGATAATAATATATATAGCAACTATTCAGCTGTTATACTTCACGTTTTTTATACTTATGATGACTTTAAATTCTAGTAATTTAGTAATTTTGATTTTCTTTCACAGCAATTATATGGCTAAGACACTGAGTTTTACTGTTTAGGCTATCTATCTCAACATTAAAAACTTAGTATATAATGTGATAAATTTAGTTATTATTAATTCCGTGAATAATGCTAGATATCAAAAAGGGTAGGAGAGAATGTTCACTAAGTTGTACTGCTAATTCTAATCTAAAAGGCAATAGTCAATTTATTATGAGTTATAATAATAGACGTTTACACGTATATAAATATGAAATAATCGTCGCTCGATACTGTATTGAACGTCGAGCAGGGTACCCATACCTAGTATGGTCAATAACTCTATCATTTTATTGACATTGATTTGCAATTAGTCTGCATGAAGATAACTAGTCTATATGAATAAGTTATATATCATATTATCATATATTGAATTACATAATATTTGATAGTGGGATAATATACGTAGTTTTCAGTTAAGTATTAAATGAACTAAGTTATATTCGTAGCTGATTAATAAATAGGTTGATATCTTCAAAAGATAGTACAAATGGCATAACTTTATATCAGTAGTATACTACCAATTCCATTTGAAGTATATCAACCATGATAATACAGCAACAAAAAACTTAGTCATGATAAATATAGGGTATTTCACTCGTAACTATCTATGAGTGGGTTAATAACTGTCAACATGTAATGGGATTCGAGTATTGCAAAGTAGTACACAATCAACTGTAATCACATAAATGATAGAGGAGCGATCGTCGTATTTCAATGTATACTATGTGTACTAAATTGAGTACGACCCTGTTTACAACAACTCTCAACGACCACACAGCAAATTGTAGAAAGGCTTGCCTTTATGTCAATGAATAGGCAACGTGACTTGAATTAATTTACATACCTTGTATGAGAGATCTCAGAAAAAAAACATTTTCTATCTCAGTTTTTAAAGAAGAAGGCTAAAGTCAGTGTCTGCCAAGAATGTGAAGAAATTCAAAAATACAAATCTGAAATAGTTCATGAAAAACGAAGAACAATCAAATCTAGCTTCAAAACCATCCACTAGATCACATTGCACCGACGTACATGACTTTAAAATACACTGACTAAATCTGTATAGGTAGTATATGGCCATGCAGGTGATATAAGCTGTATATAAGCATAAAAAATCAGGCGTTGATGGTATCGTCAAGAGAGCGACTATCCTCGATTGACAAAGACCCTCTGTATATGGAAGGAGCACCTGAGAACATACCTTAGACTTCAGAGAGTCGCAGAACTTCCTTGCTGTCCGCCATAAAGTGTTGTTGAACAGTTAACTCCTCTTAAGTAGTATTGGTATGATTTATGATGTAAAAAGTATAATAGATTAAATATTCAAAGAGCTAAATAATTATTATTTTTGTTGTATATACCTTCATATATAGTATTATTTCGAAAGCATTAATTTTCCTGAGCCAACTTTACAGAGCTGTAAATAAATTAAATGAAGAGGTTGGGGAAGGGTTGGGGGAGTAAGAGGTTGGGGTAAGAGGTTTGGGGTAAAAGAAGTCTGGGAAAGAGGTTGAGGAAAGAGGTTGGGAAGAGGTTGGGGAAAGAGATTGGGGAAAGAGGTAGGTGTAGTGTATTTGGGAGAAAGTAGGTTGGAAAGAGGTTGAGGAAAGAGGTTGGTGGATGCATTTAAAAGTTGTCGCTCAATTCAGCATCCTGAAAACAGCAAATACGAATATTTTACTCCTGTCAGTTTCAATCTTGAAAAGTTGCTGACTCATTGAAGAATCAATATAAGCAAATATTTACACTTACTACGCTTAGTGTAAACTTCTCCTGCATCTCAACTACAAATGTTATATTTCGTCAGTTGTCATTAGCAATATCCATGAAGTAGAAAATGACATTACTCGCAAAAGTAGAAAAATAAATTATTCGTATTCACGAATATTGACAGAAAAATTTATTCGTTCTCTCTAACCATAGCTAGTAAGTAGATCTCGAACTATTATTTTCCAAAACTTGCGATGCGAATATACTTTAATTTTAGAATCATCACGATGCAATGGGTCATTTTGAAAAATATTCACCATAAAAATGCAAGATGTTGTTCACGATAAAGACCTTTAGTTAGTGCGAATGTGAAATATATAATAATTAGTTATAATAATATATATATATATATAATATATATATTATATATATGAATATATAATATAATATTATATATATATATATATATATATATATATATATAATAATATATATATATATATATATATAATATATATATAATATATATATGAATAATATATATAATAATAAAAATATATATAATATTCTAATTTTTACGAAATACGAATTTAAATGAGACACATAATTATTTAAGAATTCTACGAATCGGCGTAATGTGGATTGCGAAATATTGAAAACAGACGATTTCAAAAATACGAATAAAAACAAAAAGAACGAATATCACCATTACTAAAACCATGCTAAATACTACTTATTTATTATTTGAAATATTGCATCTTCACAGGCTTTCCCCGTTATTCTGACGTGGTAACTATACTACTAAGAGAGACTTTCCGGCACCGTGCAAGGAATCTAACTAGCGAACATCAGCCACATAACCCCGAATCGATTGTAGCTTACATACGAAGCTATGCTGAGTGACAGTATTGTATAGAAATATACAATTGGCAGTGAAATGTTTTAGTATAAAATAAAGAGATTAGGATATTGATATGCTTGGAATGGAGATTTATTAAGTTATACATTGCACCGATTGAACGTAGGTGCAAAAGGAGGTAGAAAAATAAATGGATGATCAGAAATAAAGCAAAAGCAAATAGAAAGAGGAGAGTAATGAGGGGAAAGGAGGAAAAACATTGTCGGGTCTCTCTTCTCTTACTATGGGCTGCTCTCTCTCTTGGCTCGTCTAAAATTAATAATATTATATTATATATATATATATAATATAAAATATATATATAATATATATTATATATATAATAATATATATATATATAATATAATATATATATATAATATATATATATAATGGTGTTTTCTGAAGGAATAGTAAATTGTTTTGAGTGTTGTACTAGCAGTTGTTAATATAAAGTTCTTCTAAAAACGTCCAAATGGCAACTAAAATAGACCTGTATCAAACTAATTCTTAAAAGCTATTATAAGAGGTATTAAAGAACGAAAAATAACTTTCTGTTTGTATTTACTGTCTGTTTGAATAATACAAAATAAAATTACATATAGGGTTGATAAAGAACAGAAATTTTTCGTACATAGCAAGCAACGCGCATAAGATATGGGTTTACACAGGCAACGCTGCAGCACAACGCAGTCAGTTTTTTTTCTTAGGCAGCAAAGCATCCTGCTATATTTCATTGCAGCATAGCGAACACAGCACCGGTCGGGTGTATCGTCCAACTCCAGTTTTAGTAATTGTTCGAACCGGCAAACCCCCATGTGCTTTAAGAACTCTTGTGATAAAAGGGAGTGTTTTTTTTCTGATAAAAACAAAA